>SZWC01001654.1:117429-150579 GCA_023375785.1 Penium margaritaceum
CTGACCAACAACCCAACGCAGCACAAGAAGACAAAGCACATCAATGTGCGTTATCACTACGCACGGGACATGGTCGAGAAGGGGCAGGTGATGTTGCAGCACTGCAGCACGCACAACATGCTTGCGGATTGCTTGACCAAGGCGCAACCCGCGGACCGGCACGCGATGAGCGTGGCCGGACTTGGGATGACCAGCTATGATGGGCTGGAGGGCGCAGCGGAAGATGAGTGAGAGAAAGCAGGAGCAGCGGGTATGGCAGGTGCAAGGGGGAGAATGTTGAAAAATTGCCCCTCTGCATGCCCAAGTGCAGCGCCGGGAGGCGCCGACGAGCCGCCAGAAAGTGGAAACGCCGCTCCAGAGGATCTGGCGACTCGAAGATTGCTCAGATCCTAAAATGGAGTATTGCCCCTGAAATTTGACGAGTTGCTGAATCCGGTAGAAGTTGTTTCGCCGGAATCGGACAAGTATCGAGGGAGATATGGCCTTCCAAAGTTGGGGTATGCGCAGCGGCTCTGGGAGCCGGCTGCGACTCGAAATCCGGTCGATGATCGACCGGACCGAGTAACAAAAACACCATCTGGACAAAATGCTCCGATAGGCCTGCCGAGGCGTCCGGTGGATGATCCGCCTGATCAGGTGGATCATCCACCGGATCCAGTAGTGCAGGTTGTTACTGAGGGACTTGGCCAAAATCCTGCCTCAACGTCCAAAACTCAGTAGTACGTTTTGTTACTCGGGGACTTCGTCAAAATTCTGACTGCAGGTCCACGGACAGGTTTTGAACCTCGTCACACCCCATCACCAAACACGACCCAAAAGTGGGTAGGGTGCGTGGAAACAGTGCAGGGAACCCCCAAACCATGTGCAATGGGATATGCACCTTGGGAAAGGTGCTTTGCACGTGAACGAAGGCGCCAAAGCGAGTGGCGGCGTCGGGCTTCTGTGGTGGGTGAGACCTGTGCTTCGGCAAGCATAACTTGGGCTATGCTTGGCTGAATCGCGCGCCTTTTTGGTGCGTTGGAGAGCTCATGACTAGTCCTATAAATGTTATGATCATGTCCATGTTCAAAAACTAACGCAAAACAACGTTATTCCCTTTGCAAACTGACTGTCTCTAAATTCCAGCTCACGCTCAGTCTCAGATTCGCCCAAAACAGTAGACGTGAACCACTAGAGACAACCAGACAAACGTCGGGACCGCACCACATGGATCTCATCCTGACAGAAGGCGTAGACCACTACGAAGCCGAGGATCGTGAGGAGGCCTGGATGGCATTCCATGCTGAAGTTGACAGCATCAATCGCTCCTTGGGCCTTTGGTGAGTTTGGGCGAGCTTGATGTTTCTGCCATTTACTTCATTTGAAGACTTACTTGGACATCATTCAGGAATTCTAACTCTGTGTTCATTCCTTGTGTATGCTTTACAGAAGTCAACAATTTCCAGTTGTAGAAGAGGAGGTGCATGCCAGATTACATGTAGCCCGTCATTGCACTCCTGTGGTAGTGTAGGTTTCAGCTGTAATGTATGTTGAACAGTAGTTCTGAGCAAGTCCATTTCAGAAAGCATTTTCATGAAAAATGCCTGCGGTCCTGTACTCCTCCCTCCCCATCTTGAAATGAGCCCATACACACTCCTCCCTTGCGATAAGTCACAACCACTAATCACAAGTATGATTTCTGCGTTGTCCATGTATGCATCTGTTTTAATCCACAAGTGCAGTTCTGTACAAATTGTAATGAACACTGTTGTGCTAAAAATGGACGGAGTAGTTACATACCCATCGTTTTGCCAGAAAAAGCTTCGGTGCCCATAGTCAAAAACGAACCGACAATGGTGCCCATAGTCGGAAACGAAGTGACGGCGGTGCCCATAGTCGAAAACGAGATGACATCGATGCCCATAGTGAAAACCGACATGACAACTGTGCCCCCGGTTATTGCTCGTCATGGGCACGATTGGTATATATTTCATGGTTTCAACAAATTAGTCTTTCATTTAAACGTGGATTATCGCACGACTTTGTGCCGTTTTGTCGGCGGCCTCACTAGTAGTATGAAATCCGATGGACATGGTTTGACACTGCTCCCGAGCTTTATTCATGGGTGTGTTCACATAATGTCGCACGGATTCCGCTTCTGTGTAAGACCTGGTTACGGTATGCCTCATTGCGTCATGGTATTGTGTACACGAACGGTTCGTTGAAGTTTCCCGGTTCGCAAATACGACCATCGGAAACGCGTCCTAGTCATGCAGCGGATTCCTTCCACGTATTGACAGCCTGTCGCGTTGGACGTTCCACCGATCTCCCGCGTCGCAATGCCCCGCATATCACTCAGGTGGTCCATGCGATTCACACGGCTGTTTCTCAGACGTAAGCCTGAAAAAAACTTTTCTTGGTCCCAGGCTTGCGCATCGTCGGGGGGTGTCGGATTGCTGGCCATTGCGGTGCAGTCCGTCATCGATGCTGTTGCACGCCCTCACAATGGCTTCATGCACCGCACATGGGAGACGATTGCGGGCACGAATGTTATTTACAGCCATGTTTTATGCACTGCATGCCCATGTTGCCGTGCGATGGCGGAGAACACGTACCAGAGACGTGGTGGACCTATCACGTCTTCGTGGTTCCCACCCGACGACTGCGACCTCGACGACACTGACGAACCTTGCTTGACGCAACAGACTTCTCACGACGACGAGGATGCAGCCCGCACAGCAGCGGACGGGGCTGCACGCCGTGAAAGTCAGGGTCCACTGCGGATGTCGCGTGTAGGTGGTCGTGTGCACTCTACCAAGGGCCTGCCCCACGCCTCCGACGATGAGGCACGGGCAGCCGATGCCATGGCGAAGACTGTGTCCGACAACATCGCGAAGCCGAAACCCGACCCTACAAGCAGAAGGAAGCGGAAAGCAGACGTCGACTTCCCGGGCGGCTCTTCCCTCGACACTATGGCAGCATGCAAGGCTGCCGTGGAAGAATATGCGGTGGTAAACCGCATGTCCCTCAGGTGGCTCAAAAGCGACCCCATGCATTTTGTGGTGCGGTGTAAGCAGTACGCCACCAAGAAGTGCCCGTGGGTTGTACGTGCGGGGTACAGCAAAAAGTCCGGTGCTTACAACATCACGTCCTTCACAGACGGCCACCTCTGTGATCCTCGAGTCTCCCGGGGCAACCCAGTGCGCACCACGCGGTGGGTGGTCCGGCACATTCAAGGCACCCTTGCCAAGGACCCTTCTGCTTCTGCAAAGGCACTACAGGCGGTCGTGACGAAGGTCAGCAACACTAAGATACCGTACACCACCTTGTACCGCGCGAAAAAGACGTGCCTGGAGAGGATGTACGGAACAAAGTCCAAGTCATGGAGCATGTTTCCTGGTTACGTGGCCGAGGTACGTCCGCAAGGTGTTGTTGTCGTTCACACTTGTTATCCGCACCGTTTCCTTCCTACTTTGTGTCTATTCCCGTGTGTTCATTTGCGCAGCTGTTGAAGGTGGACCTGCTGGCCATCGCGAAAGCTGAGAAGGACCCGGACACTGGCGCGTTCGACCGTGTTTTCGTCGCACCCGGTGCCTGCCGCAAGGGTTTTGAGTACTCGCGCCGAGTCATCGTCATGGATGGAACGCACCTCAAGAATGGTCACAAGCAGGTGCTGCTGATCATGGAGTTCTTCGACGCCAACGACAACACCATGCCCGCGGCGTACGCCCTCGTTTCAGGAGAGGACGAGCGCAACTGGACGTGGTTTTGTGAGCTGGTGGTAGTGGCCTACCTGTCTGTAGCATTGCAGGGAACAACGATCATCTCAGACCGTGAGAAAGGACTGGCCAATGCAGTGGAGTCCAAACTAGCGGGTGCTACGCATACCTACTGCGCGTGGCATCTGATGCGCAACGTGCAGTCCCGATGCCAGAGCCGGTCGGGGTCCTTGTTCTGGAATCTTGCGCACGTCACAACACAGGAGGACTGGGATGCATGCTTGGCCGAGATGCGCCGATAAGCACCACGGGCTGTGGACTACCTGCTGGGTGAAAACGGCGAGCCAGGCATCCCCAAGGAGCGCAGGAGCCGTCTGCACTGCCCATTGCCGCGTGGCGGGCACACCACGAGCAACGCCGTGGAGTCCCTGAATGGGAAGCTCGTGGATTTGCGAAAGATGTACCCGTACTTCTGTTTTGTCAACCTCCACGTTTTTGTGCAGAGGCTGTGGCACATCCGTCGCAGGATGGCTCACGACGCTGTGGACAACGTGGCGCCGGCTCTGTACCTGAAGGTGAAAAACAACTGCGACAGGAGCCGCGCGTACAACCTGAACTTGGACGGGGACGAGGCCGGACCATGGACGAGCGGCACTGCAGTGCGGGCAAACGGCACTCCACGAGACGTCAACATCAACACCAAGGAGTGCACGTGCGGCAGGTGGCGTGAATACGAGGTGCCATGCCCACACGCGTGCAGTCTCCTGCTCGAGAATGCACTCAACCCCGTGGCCTACGTGGACTACGGATACCTCACCCTCAACTACAAGAGGACGTACAACGCGCCATTCCCATTGCCGAAGATGCGACTTGTGAAGCGGGCTGACCCGAAGTGGCTGCAACCTGGAGCACGTCGTGGGCGCGGGCGTCCGGCCACGGTCAGACTTGACCAGTACGCCAAGGTGAAGAAGAGGCACATTTGTGCACGCTGTGGGNGTCAAACGTGGACGCCATGGGGTACTCCGGGGACGAGGCTGATGATGCACCCCCTGCTGAGGAGGAGGGAGAGTCAGATGAGGAATCAGAGGAGGAGGGGGAGGAGGAAGAGGAGCAGGGGGAGGAGGAGGAGGAAGAGGAGGGCAGGGATGGTGTGCAGGAGGGACAAACAGATGAGTCGGAGGGGGGTGAGGAGGGGGATGAAGACGAGGAAGATGAGGGGGGGGAGGGGGGGCAGGAGGTGGTTGACCTCGTGGCAGTGTCCAGTGACAATGAATAGGGGGACCGTGATGCTGCTGAGGACCGTGAAGAGCTGTGGATGGCTTTCCACGCAGAGGTGGACAGCATCACGCGTTCCTTGGGCCTGTGGTAAGTTTGTTCATGCTTATTCACGCTAAGTGTTCTCTATCCTTTCACTCATGTTCCTATTCCACTTACTAACTCATACCCTTGTGTGTCCTTTGCAGAGCCGACTTAGCACCGTTCGGGACCAAGGAGGTGCAGGCCAGATTACAAGTGGCCCCTGATTGCACCTCTGCCTTATAGTAGTGTTTCCTTGCACTTTACTTTGGGATGGTACATGTGTTGGGACAATTGTTGGACTTGTTACTGCATGGAGCAGTGAGCATGTGCTGTACTGAACATTTGCTAGTCACTGAATTCCATGTTTCCATTGCCAAAAAAATGCCATGAACGACATGAATTCCCAATATTTGTGTCTCCAAGTGCCCTTTGTTGCCTTGATGTAGTACTGCATAATGGTGTTCTGTAATTTTAGTGCACATTAGTGACCTTAAAATGATATGCAGTGAATGTCCCTGAAGGAGTTCCGTAGTGTACATATATACTATGAACAAGTTCATTTCGTTCTCTTTGCGTCAGTTGTTTCAAAGAACCAGAAGATGAGTTCATGTGAACAAGCAGACTTCACTATCATCTTCCTCATGGGAGTTGGTGCGACACTAATGTGTCAGAAACTGTATTCCTATCTGTTGCCGCCAAGAACAACAAGATATGTGCCAATGTGCCACTGTCCAGCAACACACAACGACACATGTCAACTGGATGCCTACACAAGTGTAGCAGAGGCAGAGGAGAGTGAATGAGACGATGTCTTGTACGAGGGAGGAGACGACACTGTCCACACGGTTCACACCGATGAGGACATCTTCTATGATGCACTGGGATGTCAGGGGCGTCAGGGTTGTGGTTGTGACTTGTGCACCTGGCTATGGCTGTGCAGTGTACTGGATCCGAAGTGGTTAGATCCAGCGTGGACTGGGTAGTACCTCCTTCATTATTACTTTCATGTCCACGTTTCTCCGTGAAATAATTCAATTATGTCCATACTTTGGATAAGAAAAAGACATCCATGCCCATTATCGTCTGAATATTAAGACAATTGTGCCCATGCTTTATTTCGCCTGTGCCATACGTTGAGAATGAAAGTACAACTTTATGCCCTCAAATGTACTTCACATGAACACAACGTGCCCATTACTTTCGGGTAAAAATGTGTTTTGTACCCACATCTGTCTGTTTTATATATCTGCTATACCCATTGTCGTCAATGGAAAATACCTCGCATGCCCACGACTGTCATTGAAATAATTCTCGGGTGCCCAGAATTCCCCAAGAAATACATCTGCCATACCCAATGTTCTGCATGGAAAATAGCTCAGATGCCCAAACATGTCAGTGGAATAATACTCATACACCCAGTACTCTCACTACAATAAATCTGACATGCCCAAAGTTGTCAATGGCATTACCATGGATTCCTCCTGACGGACTCGGTGGCTCCGACTATATCCACGGCTCCCATGGGTCGGGACAGTTGAGCGGCCTGGTACTTGGCATGGGCACTCCCAAAACCCAGGCCATATGGTACGGAGAAACAGGAGTCTTGACCCGTGGTGGTACAATGCCACCCATGCCTCAATGTAGTCCAACCTTGCATTGCGTGCAACATAGCGGTCCCACGCCTCCTTAAATGCCACCCATGCCTGGTGTACGTCCACAGGATCCTCCAAGGGAGTACCCCATCCCTGATGTGCCAGGCCATTTCGACGGGCGTCGTTGTCCATGACCTGCGAACGTGGTCGTCAAACTTCGGTACTAGCAGTGAACTGAGCGCATTTTACTATCGTGGAAGCACCTTCAATGCACGGCAAAGGACCGGTTCATCGTGCGAACCGGTACAAAAAGCGGGTCACTTGATGAACCTCGTCGCGTCATCGTGAGTAGACGTCGGCACCTGCCGCCGACATCGGGTTCAGGTGCGCGCGGCGTCGGCAAATTCCACCGTGGACCTGGCAGTGTCCTTTCGGCGAGAATTCATTGGCGATAAAAAAGACCTGCTCCGAGCGACGCGCAAACGTCTGCTACAGCACACCAGAATCTGTCCACATGCATGAGTCGATGTTGTACGAACTCCCTGCCGCAGAACGGAACACGACAAAATGAACCATCGGCTGCCAAGACAGGCTGTCCACATTCGAGGTTTGTTTACGACATGCAAGTCGAAGACGATTGAATACCTCGAGCGAATACTGGGCACAGTTGTCATTATATTCCGTTTTCGCACGCTCCCTGAAAATCATGGGCATCGATGTCATCTCGTTTTCGACTATGGGCACCGCCGTCACTTCGTTTCCGACGTTGGGCACCGATGTCATCTTGTTTTTGACTATGGGCACTGCGGATATAAGGAGCGAAACGATGGGCACCGGAGCATTTGTGCTCGCTAAAAATATGTTTAACTGGATGCACCATTGAGAAAGCAAGTGTTCATATGGACTCTTCACACCTTCATTTCATTCTCTTTGCGTGAAAATTTTGGAGGAATCACAAACATGAGTACTTGTAAGCAAGACGACGTGACTATCATCTTCCTCATGGGAGTTGGTGCAACATTGGTGTGTCAAAAACTGCTCTCCTACTTGTGGCCGCCAACAAGAACAAGATACGTAGGCATGTGCCAGTGTAGAGGTACACACAAGGACGCATGTCAAGTGGATGCCTACACTACTATAGCAGAGGCAGAGGAGAGTCTTGTGGAAGAAGTTTTGTACGGGGGAGGAGACGACAACATCGACTCTGTTGATGACGATGAGGACATATTCTATGATGCACTGGGATGTGAAGGTCGTGAGGGATGTGGATGCGACTTGTGCCAAACCCTATGGCTGTGCAGTGTACTGGATCCAAAGTGGTTAGATCCAGAGTGGACTGGGTAGTACTTCCTGCATTATTACAAGCATGCCCAAAATTGTCAGTGAAAGCGTTCAACAATGCCCAAAAATGGGCCATGAATATTGCTACCATGCCCAGAGTATGCAGACGAACAAGACTGTGGTGCCCATAGTGATCCAAGAAATATTTCTGACGTGCCCATAGATGCCAATGTCATATTACTTTTGTGCCCGGTAATGTGACGCACATAAACACAACATGTCCATATTTGGCAGAAGGAAAAATCCCCCATACCCAGAGTTGTGCAATGAACATATCCCAGGTGCCCATACATGTTACTGAAACAATAATCGCATACCCTGAAATGACAATGCAATGGACCACGACAGCCCATATATGTCACTAAGATAATACTCACATACCCATATTTGTCAATGATGTAAACCTGAGAAGCCCATTCATGTCACTTGCATAATACTCGCATACCCTCAATTGTGAACACAATAAACCTCGGGTGCCCGTTTTTCTCACTGAGATAACACTCGCATATCCAGAAATGTCTGACAAATAACCCTCAGATGCCCGTACATGTCAGTGAAATGATACTCGCATACCCAGGATTGTCATTGCAGTAAAACTCAGATGCCCGTACTTTCATCATCGAATGCCCACTATGGACTCGGTGTCTCGGTCCATGTCCACGGCACCCATGGCTTGGGACAATGGGGCAGCCTGCTACTGGGCATGGGCACTCCCAAGTTACAAGCCATGTGCTCCGGAGTTACAGGAGCTCGGGCCCATGGTGGTTCTTCATATCCTAACTGTCGGTGGCGTGCAACATTGCGGTCCCACCGCTCCTTCAATGTGACCCATGCCCGATGTGCCGCCACAGGGTCCGCTACGGGAGTACCCCATCCCTGATGTGCGGGCCCATTCGGACGGACGTCGTTCTCCATGTCCAGCGACCTTGTGAGTCAAAGTTCGACAGTAGGAGTAAAGTTAGCGCAGTGTACTATCGGGGATACAGCTTAAATACACAGTATAGTACCGGTTCATCGTGCGAACCGGTACAATAAGCTGTTCACTTCAAGAACCTGTTCGCGTCACCCTGAGTGGACATCGGCACATGCCGCCGACATCGGGTGAAGGTGCGTACGGAGTCGGAAAACTCCACCGTGGACAATATGCCACGTCCGGTGGCCGCGTCCATTCGGCAAGCATTCATTGGCAATTAAAATGTACTGATCCGAGTGACGCGCTGACGTCTGCTACACGCCGACGAGAACGGTCCACATGCATGGCTCCAGGTTGTGCGAACTTCCCGCCGCCGACGGTTAACGACAAAACGAACCAAAGGCAGCCTGCCCAGGCTGGCATCATGCGAGGTTTCTTTACAACATGCAAGTCCATGAAGACTGAATACTTCGTGCGAATAGTGGGTACCGTAGACATGAATTTTGAATTCAAGTCGCAAACTGAAAACCATGGGTACCGCTGTCATTTTGATAAGGACTATGGACACCGCATGCGTGTCAGTTTTGACTTTGGGCACCGCATTCAGCTCGCTTTCGACTTTGGACACCGCGGATCTATCAACCGAGACCATGGGCTCGGGAGTATTTCCGCCCCCATACTTGTCAGTGACATTATACTCGCATACCCAGAATTGTAAACGCAATAAACCTCGGAAGCCCATACTTGTCACTGAGATGATACTCGCATACCCCAATGTGTCAGAGCAATAAAACTCAGATGCTCATATTTGTCACTAAAATAATACTTGCATACCCTGGATTATCAATGCAATAGAACTCTCATGCCCGTACTTTCATCAACGAATGCCCACTACGGACTCGGTGGCTCGGTCCATATCCACAGCTCCCATGGCTCGAAACAGTTGGGCGGCCTGCTACTGGGCATGGGTACTCCCAAGTTACAAGCCATGTGCTCCGGAGTCACAGGAGCTCGGGCCCATGCTGGTTCTTCATATCCCAACTCTCAGTGGCGTGCTACATATACATTGCAAGCCAATTGCTCTTGGAGCAACCGGCTTGCAATATCGCAAAGAGATGGTGCTGGCTGCCACATCACTATACCTGGAGATGACTCCTGATAAGGGTGAGCATGGAGAATGCTATCTCTCGGCGGTGAAGAATGCGGCCATGAGGAAATCTGGCCAGAGAAATCATGAGAGGGTAGTGCAGGCTGTCGGGCCACCATGCCGCCAGGCCTATCCACAACTGACATGTGGAGTACAACGACACGTGTGTCAAGGGGGGTTCAGCATAGTGCTCATGAACGAGACCCATATCAGTAAATGCATGGAAAGCGAACAGGCTGAGGGAGAAGGGGGGGGGAGGCGGGGGGGGGATCTGTGCATAATGAGAATAAGCTTGCACTGCTCATGTAGTGTTTGGAGAATAAGCCTGCTCCAGCCAAGGGGCAACTGACACTCTATGCACCAGAGGGTGTCACCACAGCTGTAGGAGTGAACAGACCATCTAGTGCCAATGCCCGCCAACTTCTCCTGCTTCTTCCCCTCAGCACATCCATTTTCCCCCTTCTTCTCCTGCATGACTCTATAACCCCTTGTGGCTGACTCACCGGGGGAGAGGGAGACGGATGTGGAGATTTGGATGAAGAGGAAGTTGTGTTTTCTTCCGCAGTTATTGCAACAGGCGGGCTTGACTGCCTGGGCTGCCTTCTTGGTCATTGTCTTCTCAAAGATGATGCATTGTGCCCAAGGTAGAAGCTCAAGGCTAGCGGATGGATCCTCAAGGGAAGTGCGGTCAAAGCCAAAGAACATGTCATGTAGTAGTAGAGGTGGGCCTCGTGCATGATGGTGCCAAGAACTCAGTCCTGCAAAGGCCCCACCTTCTCCAGGAAGTTGTAGAGGCGCATGAAACGTCTCCAGTAGTCACCTTCCTGCTTGTACACTCCCTGTCATAGAGTGTTGAACTCATCAAGGCAATGAGAGGTCTTCACGTGGGTCTCTGCATCAATGAGTGCCAGCTCCAACTCCTAGCCTCGTAGGGGGTCCGCCGTAATCCCATTCGTGTCCAGGAATGATTCAAACTTGACAAACAGCTCTAGGGAAATTGCATATAGCAGGTCCCGCATCACCCGCTCCGCTACCTGCACCTGGCAGGTATCAGTGTGTCTGATACTCACTCAGGTAGTATGGCCAGATCCCCTATGCATCCGCCTATACCTGAGATAACACCTCCCGTGACTCAAAACTGGCCTTGCTCTTGTAGCAGGGAGGAGGTGTCTAAATTTCCTTCCATCACCGCTCCATGGGGAGAGTGACCTTAGGGACAGGAACGAGGACGTAAGACCTCCAAACGCTTGAGCTTTCACCCACTGCTGAGTGGTGTGACATACCGGAGTGTCGGGAGGTCTGCCAAGGCAGAGCTTGCTCAGCTGCTCCTTGAGGACTCTTATCTCCTCAGCCTATGGATTACATGGCGTCTACTCTGCATCAACAATTGGATCCACCCCTCCCACATGTGTGATGTGCTCCTCCTTGGAAACGGGCTGCAGTGTGGGTGTGACATGCGAGGTGGACTGCCAATGTGCTCTCGGTGCAAAAACCCTGACTGTATGTGCCAGCTGCTATCCCACATCCGCACAGGATATTAGTAGCTATTGGATCTCCTCGAGTGTGGTGCTCTGCACTCCGGATCTCTCTTTGTTTCACCTGAAACAAAAGGCTTGGTAATTTCTTGTGCAAACAAACTCATCGCCTTCAATGATGTGGAGCCAGTCCATTCCGCAAGGCCCTTGCCCATTTTTCTAGTGGGTTCCATGTGTGAATCTCAATTCCTCTGTCAAGAGTGGAGTTTCAGTGTTGTTTGTTCCACCCTGCTGGATGTGGGAAACAAGAGTGGGCTTGTTAAATGACTGAAAATTGGGTCAGTAAGAGAAAGAAATCTCCACAGCATCTCCTCTGTCCAAGTGGGTGTAAGAAAATGTGCTAATACGTGTTTGAGCCACTAAACCTCCCAACCCCCCCTCCCCCTCTGAAGAGACAGGGTGGCGTGCAGTCCAGCCTGATCAAACACAATCCAGTCGCTGCAGAAGTGGTTGTTGCAAGTATTGCTGCCACTTCTACTGTTACCATTCCCACTGTTGTTGCTGCTGCTACTACTGCTACTACTACTATTGTTGCTACTGCTATCAAAGTTATTGCTGTTGCTTCCCTTGCTGCCTCTGTTGTTGTGGCTGCTTTCACGGCTATTGGTGTTTTCCCGCGGCTGATCCTGAAGTCAGTGGAAATCAGCTACCACTGACAACAACNTCAGTAAGAGAAAGAAATCTCCACAGCATCTCCTCTGTCCAAGTGGGTGTAAGAAAATGTGCTAATACGTGTTTGAGCCACTAAACCTCCCAACCCCCCCTCCCCCTCTGAAGAGACAGGGTGGCGTGCAGTCCAGCCTGATCAAACACAATCCAGTCGCTGCAGAAGTGGTTGTTGCAAGTATTGCTGCCACTTCTACTGTTACCATTCCCACTGTTGTTGCTGCTGCTACTACTGCTACTACTACTATTGTTGCTACTGCTATCAAAGTTATTGCTGTTGCTTCCCTTGCTGCCTCTGTTGTTGTGGCTGCTATCACGGCTATTGGTGTTTTCCCGCGGCTGATCCTGAAGTCAGTGGAAATCAGCTACCACTGACAACAACTGATGTTCCTCGCCACCAGCACGGGCCTCCACAGTGCTTCTGGCCTCACTGGTCTTGCTGGCCTTGTCATTGGCCCCGCCAGGCTTGTCGGCAGCCCTCACTGCAAGAAAATCCATCCTCAAGCAGTCATAAAACTCCTTGAAGAGGGGTTTGACATTGTCGGAAAGAAATGTTGATGTTGGCATGCCCATGCCACATGCCACATGCATGCAACATCATGTCAATGCGAGATCTACGTCGAAACTGTCGAAATTCAAAATGTTGGGATGAGGTAGAACACGAGGGAACAATGAAAAGTGTGTAGGAAACCCTCAACACACAGCGCCATGAAAGGGTCGGGCCACACAAACTTGCAGTTCACGATAGAGAGCAACAGACAGAGTAGCGAGTTACATAACAACCTAGTGATCCGTGCTCGCTCTCACTCACTACCCGCAGGACTAGTGGCTCAAAGCACCACCTACTGCAACTTGGAATATTCCATTCCCGTGTTTTTTCAACAAGCTGCCTACAACAACTAGGCATGGTCGAGTACCCTGCTCAGACTATGCCAAGCAAGCAAGTCAAACATCATGCGTGTACCAGAGCGATGACAACATGTGAGAACGGTGGATCCTGCTGGTTTCCTGGCCATAAGAGCTGGCCTGGCATGAGAGCCTGTCGTCATAAGAGCTCAGCATCCAGCGTTTTCTCTCTCGGGTCAATCACCTGCACAAGTGAGGGGAGCGTGCAGCAAGGCCGGAGGTCACCACGTGGTACCGACACATAAACCAACACTCCCCCATGATGCACAGCTGACTGCATAGTGACACTCACAGCCACAACAACGTCGTCACGAGCAATGACACACGACAATACTGGCACTGACATAACAGATCAACCTAGAGCATCACAAGCGTACAACAGTCCAACAGCATACACTGCCACCTTGAAGGCGTTTATGCTAAGTGCCTTTATGAGGAATTCAGCTCGCTACTGTCTCCTGTCACTCCACACGATCTGGAAATCACCTGCAGCCACACGCTCATGCACAAAATGGTGTTCAACATTGATATGCTTTGTGCGAGTGTGATGCATGCTTTCGTCCTTAGCAATAGCCTTCGTGCTTTTGTTGTCACAGCCGAAGTGATGCAGCGGAAGAACACGTAGTTGTTGAAATAAGCGGCATAGCCAAATGCTCTTGAAATTTCCTGCGCTAAGAGAGACATACTCTGCCTCACTGAGCTGCATGCCACACAACCTTGTTTTCCACTTTTCCACGAGATCGTTGTTCCCCCGACAAGAAAGATATAGCACGTGCAACTACGAGCATCCACATCATTTTTCCAAGCACTGTCGGTGTATCCATCGATGACCACTGTTGGTTGTACTCGGAAACAGAGACCAACACAAGCAGTCGAGAGCGCATACCTGATGACTCGTAACGTTGCCTCAATGTGTCGCAATCTGGGGCATTATGAGAACTGAGCAAGAAATATCATTGAATAGGTGATGTCTGCACGCGTGGTTGTGCCAGGTACATCAGGGACCCTATGACTGGCAGGTAGTCAGTCACATCCACTGGCTCCCCTAGCTTTGACACATCCAGTGTCTTCACTAGATGTTGTGCGGCGGGGGTCATTTGGTGTGGACGCACTGGGGGTGGCCTCAAGAAGGGACGCAAAGCGCTCCCCCAGGCTCCTCATATACGCAGCCTTGTGAGCGTGAAGAGTGTGACGAGCACGGTCACGCTCAAGCTCCATGCCTAGGAAGACACGAGCCGGACCCAGATCTTCTATCTTTTACGTCGACTGCAGTAGTGACTTGACAGACGAAACTGCCGCTCGACTCGAAGACGCAGTCAGCAAATTGTCGACATACACAAGGATGGCGGCAAATGGTACTGAAAACGTGGTGAAAAAGAGGATAAGGTCAACTGTGCTCCATTGGTACCCTCCTTTTTCCAGGGTTGAGGTGATCTCCTAGTTCCAGCACTGCAGGGACTGCTTGAGACCGTAGGGGACCTTCACAGACTCTGTCCGTGCCGTCTGAAAACTCTAGAGACTGGACCATATAAATCTCCTCATCCAGTTGTCCGTGCAGGAAGGTGTTGTTGACGCCCATCGGTTCGAGCTCCAAATCATGGTGTGCGAAGAGACTGGGAAGAGCTCGAACAGTGGTGTAATGTCCAACGGGGGAAAATGTCTCGTCGAAGTCAACACTGGGAACTTGGGAGAACCCCTTCGCGGTAAGACGTGCCTTATACTTGTCGAGCTTGTCGTTGGGCTTAAACTCCCATTGAAAAAACCATCGGGCATCAATGGCCTTGCGGCCGGATGGTAGGTCGACCAGGTTGTAGAAGACATAATCGTCTAGAGCTCAAAGCTCATCCCGCATGGCCGTCTCCCACTGCTGTGAGTGGGGTGCCACACGCGCCTGCCAAACTGTGGTGGGATCAACCGACAAGGGGAACGCATCAGTAGTTCCGTGACACTCTGTGACGCTGCCAAGAATGGCGGTGTCAAGCACTTGCTCGTGCTCCCTCAAGAGCAGTGCATACCCAAGGGCAGAGTTGGGATGGAAAACTGCTGTAGTCAAGCGCAAGGAATCCATGCCGGTCGGGAACGTGGGCGACTGCTCAAGGTGAGACTGTGATGAGTGAGCATTGGGCGCGGAAGTACTAGAGGAGCGGGTAGGGAGAGCCCAGAGGCATCCGCCACAGACAAAGGGTGAGATGGGTGTAGGATTGAGGGACACAGCAGACAGAGACAGAGCAGGAGCTAGTGGATTGGGCATGGTCGGGGTAAGTGGACTGGAGGGGTCCGCAGAGGAGTGCGCAAGAGACACGGCCTCAGACAAGACAGAGGGTGAGGAAAGGGAAGGGGAAGGAGGAGCATAGGACAATAGTGTGTGGATAGCCTCAAAGGACCCAGGGGGTCCTGAGGAGGATGCTTGGGGACACAACAAGAGTGAAGGCTATGGAGAAGAGACAATAGCAATGACTGTGGGGACAGTAGGAACCGCAGGGCTGACCTCCCCTTGCAACCGGGAGAGTGGCAGCAAGGAGACATGAGATGGAGGACGGGTGAGGTCATGGACGAAGATGGAATCAAAGAAGAGAACATCACAAGACTCGACAACCCGCTGACGCCCTGGATCTAAGAGGCACTAGGCCTTGGAGTGGATCGAGACACCCAGAAAGGGACAAAGGCACCCACGCAAGAAGAGCTTTCCATTCCAAAGGTCCTCATGAAGCCATACAAATGCAACATTGCCCTAGATACGGGCGAGTCAAAAGTTGGCACGAGTACTAACCAGTGCTCAAAAGAGGTGACGGTGCAAGGGAAAGGACCGTGGGGAACACGGTTCTAAACCCAGGTCATGTAACTCATCGGACAAGAGAGGGCGGACACCATCGACAAGAGTCCGGCTCCAACATCCCGAGATACCCTTCTGCTGGGGTGTGTATGGAGTAGGATTCCCAAGACACACCCAAAAGGACTTGAGGAGACGAGCGGTGGGTGCAAGGAGCTCACCACCCCGGTCATTGTGAAGACGCAAAGAAACAGCTTAAAAGAATGTTCAGCCTGCAGCAGCCAGGACTCAAGGACTGCGTAAACATCACTCTTCTGGCGGAGAGCAAAGATCCAGTGAAAGCCAAAAAAGTCATCAGTCAGACACGGCACGTGCTGGCTAGCCCCCCCAAGGAACTCATGGGGTAGGCCCATGACATCGGCATGAACAAGATCAAGGGGATGGGCATACTTGGAGTTAGAGGAGGCAAAAGGGGAACAGTACACCTTGTCGTAGGTACATTAAAGACAGTTAAAGGGACACGGTGGTGGAAATGTGGATGGTGTCAGACCATGGACAGGCTGGAGGCAGAGCATGCTGGTGATTTTATCTATGTGAACATGGCCAAGACGGCGATGCAACAGTTGGACATAGTCGGGAGAGAGAGACGGGGCGACGTGAACAATAGAGGATCCAACAGTGGGTGCAAAAGGGGCAAGCAGAGGAGTACGGTAAGGTTTGTTGCATTTTATACCTTGCAAGACAACATGCCTAGAGGGAGGAAGACCGACAGTACCAACACCCTGACTGACTGAGAAATCCATACCCTGATCATCTAGAGAGGTCCTCGACCACAAGCTGAGATCCAAGGAGGGTACGCACAAAATGCCAGGCAAGAACAGCACACCACTAACAAAGTGAACAACACTAACGCCCTGAACCGGGAGTAACTAGCTGGATCCAGTGCGGAAAAATCAAACGGAATCGGTAGGACCCAACGAGACAAAGGAGGCACAAACAGACGTCATGTGGTGTGTGGAACCTATCCAGAAGCCACCAGAGACACAAATATGGGGAAGGACATCATACCTAGCAACAGTGCCAACAGGAGGAGAGGACGAGTCACAGACTACAAGACGACACGGAAGGAAGATAGACTGCTAGTGCTCGATCCACAGAACAGATGCAAACAAGGACCCAAAGGTTGTGTCAGTCTGTCAAGTAAGACCTCTGGCCAACGCAATCACAATCTCACCTCCTTGATCGCGAAGGTGGAGACGCTGTAGAAGAGACTGCTCCAATTGGCACTCGCCGGTGACAGAGGGCACAAGGGATGGTGCGGAGAATGCCAAGGGAGGAGGATGTCGCGGAGGAGCAAGGTAGGCCGGAGAAGGCGGCCCCGCGTAGATATGGGCTCCATAGGGTGATGGCCAACCCCAGGAGAGTTTGACAGGTGGAGGTGTGGAGAGAACACCAGTAGTAGAATAGGCCTACACCGAGGAAGTACCGGTGGACCAAGTAGAGGTGGTGGAGTTGGAACCGGAGCTGGCCGTAGAGGAGGAACCGCCAAAACCTGCAAGAGCCGCAATTCCAGCACACCACTTTGCCAAAAATATGAGAAGAGGAGGACACAACGGGTTTCCCCTTACCCTTGCCCTTACCCAATCCATGTCCATAGTCCTACGATACAAGGGCAGTGGCGGTGGAGGTCGAGGAGGAAGAGGAAGAAGGAGTGGTTGAGGCACCGGAGGAAGGGGAAGAGGATGTAATTGTAGCGGCGGAGGCACCTACGATTGTGGAGCAGTGAAGACGCTTGTTTTGGAGGCTGGTCCATCAAGCAACAAGGTGCTCAGTGGTGAAGTCCCAGAGAGCACCAATACTAGGAGGGTACCTGGGAGGGACATGCTCTGAGGTGAGCTGCTGCAATTCGTCTGCCTTGACATCACCAAGGAGGTCGGACAGCTCGTGGATGAACCCGTTGACCATGGCGAGCACAGGGGACAGTTGGCCTAGCATTGTGTCCCCGAGCTCACGGAGCTGCTTGAGCCCGTGCGTCCGGTAAGCGTCAGTCAACTCGTCCACATGAATGAGGATTGTGTTGAACTGCACCGTGAGCACACTTTGAGCAGCCTGGCCTATGACAGTGGTGCGGTGACGTAGCGTGGTATACGCACCAATGGGATCAGCCAGCCGCTGGACAACAGGGTCTACATTACAGGTGCCGACATCATTGACGGGCATCCCTGGTGTTGCAACGATGAGAGCACGAATGACGCAAGCGGGCCTGTCAGCGGTAGGCGTGAAGGGAAGAATTGCTTGGAAAGAGTACTACCAAAAGTGTTCCCCCTGAGCCCAAGCACTGAAGCGAGTCTCCCAGGAGGAGAAGGCAAGCCCAACGGCAAGGACAGGAAACTGGGAGAAAAAATCATGCTGACGCGTGATGGCGGCGGGAACGGCTGCAGGCGTGACATCAGCAGGCTCAGCAACCCTAAACGGTGATAGCAGCAGACGTGGATGAGGCACTAGCATTGGTGCAAGCAAGAGTACCAGAGGGCATGACAGACACAACAGGCAGACGCTTGAGCACTATGGCGATGACTTCATCAGCAAACACAACACATTTGTCATTCGCAAGCTTGTGCCTGTCCTTAGCCTCTTGCTGAGCCTCGCAAGTGAGGTTCAGTTGACGCTACAAGTCTGCAATGAGTGACTCGTCGTCACCAGGCATGGTGATAATTGAGGGGCTCTGCCAGACGAAATTCAGTAGAGTTTCCCCAGCCCCAGTGGGTGTGGCAAAATTGGGAGTGCCGGAGGCATGTAGTGAAGGTCCTGCACGACAACCCTCCTTAAGTCGGATGCAATAAACAACCGCAGGGAGAAAACAGACACAGGCCAGAAGTGCAGGAAAATGGGATAGACAGCTCAAGACTTTGTAGGAGGGGAAGGAATGTGCAGAAAAGCAAAAAGAGGAGGGACGGCGGCTGTAGAGGCTGTAGCCAGAATAGAGACTGTAGATGTAGCAAAAACTACTAGGGCTAGTGCGCCTATGGTGAATGTGGCACTAAGTATGGTGCAGACAGCTAGGATGGAGATGAAATTAGTCACGATTCTGGAGACGATCGATGGAGCTGATGATGCAGATGTCGTAGCTTTAGGTGTGGAGGTATGGATTGCTGCTATAGTAGTTGTTGTGGCAGATGCCGCTGATGTAGTCATTGAGGCAACTACGGATGCAGCTATTGAAACCTGTGTGTGGATATCTGTATCTGCGGCAGCAATAGGGCCATGTGTTGTTGTTTAGTCCGTGCACTGCCTCACCAACTCATATTGTGGCCTCTCTGCTAGTGTACATGCTCGTGCAGACGACTGCCTGGATGGACGGTGATGTTGACAGGGCACTGTTTGGTGGAGTGGACATGATATCGTGAAGCCGAGCGTGTGGTTCTCCTCCTCCTTGTGCTTCTGACACTACACCCTCGAAAGACCAGCTCCATCGGTAGCTGCCTTTGGCTGTCACGTCATCTGTAGTCGTAGTTGGCTCACACGAGCACTATAGTCAACGCCTGAGTTCGGGTAGGTGTAACTCCTTGCAGCTATTTTTCTTGCTGATTCTTACTGCACGATTGTGCTTGTAGCGTGGTTCTTTTTGCTCTGGTCCAATTTTTAAGCAAAGCGAACAACGCCCGGGATTTGGGCTGTCTGGTGTCTCAGAGGGCTCACCTAGGAAATTCTACCAGACAGGACAATGCCAGGATCTTCCTGGTTGGCTGGTTTTCTGAGTATTAAGCCTCACAGAGCTGAGGTGAGCCTAGAACTGAGAGTTGTCACAGTTAGGTTATTATTATTCACTCCTAATCAGTCATTGTTTCATTCCACCTGTTGTCTGGTGCCAACTCTGGCGCATGTACTTCTAAGAAACAAGCCAGAGCTCTCAGACTTGGACTCTAGTGCAGTAGACTAAGGGGGCGGACTAAACAACAAGCATGGGTTTCCGCATGCGGCATCAACAATGCTACTTTCACAACCTACACACTACACAATTTTTTTGTCAGAGCCATAGCGCAGCAGACACAGCAACAGCAGTGGCGAACAAGTCCTGACTACGTCGGCAGACCTCCCATACGCGCTAGTGCAGGGGAAATGCCGCCGGATTTTTTTCCAGCAGTAGTGACCTGCTTGGTGGCGGCGTCAAAATATTTCCCACAGCCACTGGGCCAAGAGAAATACTGTCAGGTGTTTTTTGGCACCTCTGCTCCCCACATGTGACGCAGAGAGGTGAGCGGCCAGCGGAGCATCGTCAAAAAACCTACTGGCAACGACGCACGTGGTGCCATCAACCAAGGGAGTGAATGACTCGTAGCATAAGCAGTAGTAGCAATAACAGCAATAGTAGCAGCCATAGCAGCAGTAGTAGCAACAGCAACAACAACAAAAACAGCAGTAGTAGTAGTAACAAAAGCAGCAATAACGGTAGCAGCAGCAACAATAGTTGCAGCAAAAGCAGTGGCGGCAGCAGCGAGATCAGCGACAGCAGAAACCGTAGAAGCAACGGCAGTAGCGGCGACAAAAGCGGCAATGGGAGCTACAGCAACAGGATCAGCAGCAGCAGCGAAAGCAGCAATGGCGGGGGTGGCGAGCAAATGATGCCGTGGTTGTACACCCGCGCACTAGCAGCAATGGCAGTGCGCGTAGGACGGGCAGCAGTAACGGCAGTAGCCAATGTTGTCGCCCTCATTGCCGCAAGCAAGAAGCTGCCTTGCAGCTTTTCATGACAAGAGAGCTCGCTGTCGCGAGCTTGCGGTGGCAGCCCGCTGACAGGAGAACTCCTCGATTGGCAAGCCTACCGATCGACAAGCCCACCCATGATAAATCCAGGCACCAAGAGAAAAGGGAAATGGGGGAGAGGACAGAGGAGTCCACGGGTGGGACACTCGAGAAACCAAAAAAGGGGTACCCCATCATGCCCACATAGTTCAGTATGCAAAAAAAGAAAAAGACATAAAAAAGAGGACAAAGGCAAGTAAACCACACTCAAGCTCTATAGCAGTAGTTGCCGCACCAACCGTAGTAGCTGCAATGGCAATGGCAGCATCAGCAGACCGTAAAAGTATAAGCAGGAGAAGCCACAACAGCGAAAATGCCCAGCCAGGGCGATGCCATTGGCACGCTTGACAGCTCTAAAACTCCCCCCGCTGTAGTCTCCATAGCCGATCTGCAACGCCAGGTTGAGCAGTTGCGCCAGATGCTTACCGCAACTAGCACCAGCCAGACTGTCCTCCCGAGACAGCCTTGTCTTACTCTGACTGCGACAGCTCTGACTGCAGCGTAGTAGTAGGTGGAGCAACAATAGCACAAAGTTACTAGTGTCCTAGGAGCTAGTACGGCCGGCCAATCTTGGCGCAAGGACTTCAAGTTCCCTCCACCTGCACCCGCCGGAGATGAGCAGTTCTTGTCCTGGGAACTGCTCTACCGCATGTGGGTACAGGAGGAGGGTCTGTGGCCATACCATGCCTTTCCGCATGACGACGTCGTTTTGGAGCAGGTACATGAGGCAGGGCGTGCAGTCTGTGCACTCAGCCTCGCCGCACGGGATGCAGACTGCATTGTTCTGGCATTATTCCTCGGTGACACCGCTGAAGACAACGGCGCTGACCCCGGGCAAGCCTAGGACATGCTGACATGACTGTATTGTGCCTCCAGCCTGGAAGTTGTCAGCCTCCTTCTGAAGGAGTTCAACTCCCTTCACATGAGGGAGTCCGAGTCCTTCACGGCCTACTGGCGCCAAGCGCAGGATATCTTGCGCCGACTCAAGACAGCCATGCCTCCCCCGCTTGCTGCCCTCCTCACCATCAAGAATGGTACCACCCCTGATTTCGCAGATGTTTTCGTCCCCTACGGCCTCCCCATCCTCGAGGCGCTGGCGGCCCGTGGCACTTTGATGACCTGGGCGTACGACCTCTTCCGTAGCGCCGAGGAAGCCCACAGAGACGCACAGTTTCAGCACGGTGGCTCCTCCGCGACCGTAGCTGCTACTTCCAACGACTCCTCCACCCCTTCCCCCGGCACTCCCTCCTCGGGCAGCGCCAAGGGCAAGGGCAGGAAGGGCAAGGGCAAGGGCCATCAGTCTTCCTCCAGTAGCACTACCATTGCAGCTTCAATGTAGGCCTCAGTGGCTCGCTCAGCGGACTTTGAGGCACGGGCACGCGAAACCCTAGCTGTTGCTGCGATTGTGGCTGTAGCTGCAGGTGTTGCATCTATGAGAGTGGCGGTTGTGTGCATGAGTGCACTGGCAAGTGTGGTGGTGTCGTCAACTAATGTAGCGTAAAAATGAGGGACGGTAAGGTCTTCGACAGCGAAGGCGTTAGGTTGCACGTTCATCTCGGGAGAGAGCGGGGAGGAGGCGCTTACCGAGCGATGATGCGATGTCCCTTCGGGTTGGACTAGCAGCGACACGAGTGTGCTGTCGTTACCTCCATCTCAACGTGAGCGTGTGTGGCAGTGTACCGACCGCCCCTCGTAGTAGGGGCCGAGTGGAACCGCCCATGCGGCCTTGCGGGATACCAGCGTGACTGGTGATGCCGACGATGTTGCGCTGGCCTTGTGCATGCCGTGGACGCAAAGGATGTCGGCCGGCTGTTGGTGCAGTTGCCGCTTGGTGCCAATGCAGGTAAGGAGCTGCAGTCGTCGGAGCTGCTCCACGGGTTCTATTGCGGTTCCATTGACTACTATTGTAGTTGTGGCCAAAGCATCTACGTGTTACTACGACCGACGTAGTTGAAGACACGAGTGCTGCCGTTGTAGTTGCCACAGCTGTAGGTGTGGGCGGCCCTGCCACTTCCCGGCTCACGCAGCTCAGGCCGTGACTAGGAGGAGCCGGGGCTGGTGATGCCGGCACTTGGAGGTGAGGAGTAGAAGCCACGGGGTTACAAGGCGGGACTAGAATTGAAGATGGAGGTAGAGTGTGGCAAGGAGTAGAGATGCCGTGGAGGTGGAGAGAGAAGAGTCTCTCTTCCAATCTGCAGCGTGAGAGGGCCAAGAGTGCTCCTGCGGAGCCGCACATGCAGATGTGCAGCGGCAGCAGCAGCGGTGGCGACGGCAGTGGCGGTGGAGAAAGGGTGGATGATGCCGTGGAGGTGGAGAGACAAGAGACTCTCTACTAATCCGCAAGCTGCGATTGCAAGGAGTGCTGCAGCGGGGCCGCACTTGCAGATGTGCCGCGGCGGCAGGAGCGGTGGCGACGAGAGTTCTATAGCCATGATCGGCTCTTCTAGGTTGTTTTCTTGCCCTCGTTTTGATACCAAGAGGTAGAGGTAGAATGCAAGAGAAAAATGAAGAGTGTGTAGGAAACCCTCAAACACACAGCGCCATGAAAGGGTCGGACCACGCAAACTTGCAGTTCACGATGGAGAGCAACAGACAGAGTGGTGCGTCACGGAACACCCTAGTGATAAGTGAGGGAGCGAGCGAGCCAGGAGCGAGCTCGCTCTCACTCGCTACCCGCCAGGCTAGTGGCTCAAACCACCACGTACTGCAACTGAGAATATTCCACCCCTGTGTTTTTTCAGCAAGTTTCCTGCAACAACTAGGCATTGTCAAGTGCTCCGCTCAGACTATGCCAAGAAAGCAAGTCAAACATCATGCGTGTACCATAACCATAACAACAAGTGAGAACGGTGGATCCTGCTGGTCTCCTGGTCATAAGAGTTGGTGTGAGAGCCTGTCGTCATATGAGCTCAACATCCAGCCTTGTCTCTCTCGAGTGAGTCACCTACAAAAGTGAGGAGAGCGGGCAGCGAGGCCAGAGCTCACCACTTGGTACTATCACACAAACCAGCAGCAACATCGTGTCAATGCAAGATCCGCATTGGGACTATCGAAATTCAGAATGTTGGGATGTTCTAGTGTCAATTCACGAAATTGGGGCACGCCTTTTCCAACATGTCCAAAACATGTCGATGCGGGCAACCCCCACAAGTCTGTCCATCAAGCAATCATAAGCAATGGTTATGGGTATGGGTCAAGCCCGGAGGTAACTGCGTGGTGTTGGCTTATGTCCCACATGT
Organism: Penium margaritaceum; assembly: GCA_023375785.1. Lineage (NCBI taxonomy): Eukaryota > Viridiplantae > Streptophyta > Zygnematophyceae > Desmidiales > Peniaceae > Penium > Penium margaritaceum. Next base: position 141,339 of record SZWC01001654.1, read on the forward strand.
CTGTTGTGACCTCTGGCCTCGCTGCACACTCATCACACTGACGTAGGTGATTGATGCTGAAGTGACACTGGCGCTGACGTCACCACCCACGTGGTGCCAGCTCCCAAGGAGGCCATCCAGAGCCACATTCACAGGATCTCTAGCACAGGCTTGCATCATCTGATTTATTGTTGACACTAGGTTTCCTATTGGGATTGTGTGAGCTTCGTGTCCGGGATGTTTCCCGGGTTTGCTAGGTTGCATGTGTGAAGATAATGTGTGGGTGAGATCCGAGGTTCGGATCCCACTGTGTGTGGGTGCGAGCGAGGTTGGGCTCGCCGCCTGCCTGCTCATCACCCCTCTAGCACGTTCTTTGGAACTAACCTCTCACTCTCAACCAACTTTTTCCTTGCGACTCTCCGCTCCTCAAGCATCCATTGCGTCTTGCCTCTAGAGTGCTTGGCTCGTGCTTCTCATTCCTCTTGCTCTCCCTCCTACCAGGATCCTCTATCCTGTGGTATCAGAGTAGTGGAGAGAGGAGGAATTGAGCTCGCGAATCGAGCGCTTGATCCTGGTGTGCGGCCGGTCTCCATCGCCACCACCGCTTCCGCCGTCGTCCCTGTCATGTTGAGCCCGCTCGCTGCCGAGCTGCTATAGAGCACCCTCCTACGTCAACTCACTACCCGCCCACATCTTGTGGCGGACAGCAGTAGAAGCAACACGCAGACACCCGCGGGTGTGTCCTCTATTCGCTCCCGCGGGATTGCTCCCATCCGCAAGTGCTGCAGATCTGCAGTTATCACACCTGCGGCAGCAGCTTAAGCAGTAGCACTATCACATCGTGAGTCGTAGCCTTCTCAGCGGCGACGATGACCGCAAAAGCTGTAGCTACGACGAAAGCAGCTGCACAGGAGCAAGCACTTGCAGCCACTGCTGCCACCGCATTCTCCTCAGCAGTTGCCACAGATACGCACCCGCAGCAGCAGCTCCTGTCACTGCTGCACGTCCGGTAGCCACAGCCAAAGCAACCATAGCCGCAGCAGCTGCATTCTGAGCGGCCGCAACCAAAGCAGCAGCAGCCAGTTGGAGCCGCAGCTGCTGCATTCCAAGCAACACCATTGTCATGTACTTTAGTCGCAGCATTCTCAGCCGCGACTACGACTGCAACAGCAGCAGCCACGATGACAGCAGATGCACTGCGTGCCAGCACCTGCAGCCGCTGCCACCGTCACATTCTACTCAACGGCAGCTGCAGATGAACGCCCGCAGCAGCAGCTACAGACACTACTACAGGTCCCGCTGCCGCGGTCACAGCAACCGAAGCCGTAGCAGCCACAACCGCTGCATCGCAAGCAGCTACATTCTACGCAGCAGCAGCCATTCTAAGTCGCAGTCGCGTGTAGCAGCAGCAGCTACACTCTAAGCCACATTGCAGCAATTGGTGCATTGCAGCAGTTCCACACGTCGTGGTAGCCTCAGTGCCGTCCTGTTGTTGGTGCCACCGGTTGCACCAACCTCACCACTTCACTGCTCCGGTGGTGCGTCAGCTGCTACGCTGGCGAATCGTGACAGTCGAGGCGCGCTCCCATCTGGTGAACACTATGGAGAGGGGGTGCCGCCTTGCCACAAACGTCGTCGCAGAGGCATGAGCGGCGACCGGGCGTCTGAGTCTGCCTCAGCACCAACTGCGAGAGCTTCACGTCACCGTCCGGTAAGCGTCTCCCCATCCCCTTCGTCTGGGGGGGATCAGGTCAACCCGGAAGTCGCCGCTGCTCAACTTTACACAGCACTGACAGAGGACATTGTCAGTCTTGTGGGTGCTCTTACACGCACCTCTTCAGCCATCATAGGCGCAGCTGCAACGACTGCAGCTACATTTGCAACAGCCGCTAGAGCTTCGCGTGCTCCTGCAGCAACCTCTGCCGGGTGCTCCATCAAAACGTACACCGAGGCGAAAGCCATCATTGGCCCCATTTCTGCAGCTGCTCCTGACTTAGGCACTCAAATATCCGTAGCAGCCTCTGCCATTGCATCAGCGACGGCCTCAGCTGCATCTGCTACAGCTGCCGCCGCATCGTCCATCCGCTCTTCTACGTCGGCCGGCGTCGCAGCCGCTGCATCTGTCCCATCTACCGGCTCCAGCTTCTTTACTGCGGCTGTTTCTGTTGCGGCCGTCTTCATCACTCTCGTTGCTGCCTTCACCACTGGGGCTCTCGCTCTCGTGGTTCCAGCCACATCTACAGTCGCCATCCTTTCTGCAGCAGCCGCAGCTACAGTCCCACATCTCCTTGCCTTCCTCCACAGGCCGTCCTCTTGACACCCTTGCTGCGCACTGTACCTGCTTGCATTCTTTTCTTGCCTTTTCTGACTTGGGTTGGGCTGTCCTGCAGCATTTTTATCCTTTGCCTCAGGCAACCCCATTTTTCCCACGCCCACTTGGGCTGGAGAAACTCTGCCGAAATCTGTCCGGCAGAGCCCGCACGTCGTCACCATGCCCGGCGACGATGAGTCAATCATGGCAACCCTTCAGCGCCAGCTGGCCCTCGCTTACGAGGCACAGCAGGAGGTTGAGGATCGTCTTACGCTTGCTGAGGACAACCGCGCTGCTTTTGCTGATGAAGTGGCTGCTATTGTCCTTCGTCGCCTCCCCACTGCGTCTGCTGTTTCTCCTTTCGGAGCTCACCCCCCTCCTCCAACAGTCACCCCTTCTGCCTCTAGCACCTCTGCTGATGCACACACTGGCACTGCTGCAACTGCTTCCACTCTACCTGCACCTCGCCAGCATGACTTTTTTTCTCAGCCACCTGCGCTTACCTCTACACTCGCCTTCTCCTCTTGGGAAGTGTGCTTCAGCGCCTGGGCTCAGGGAGAACAGCTGTGGGATTACTACTCCCCCGCTGTTGCCCCCTTCACACCACTTGCTGCCGAGTCCGCCCATGCTGTCCGCGCTCTCATCGCCGCTGCACCTGAGTCGCTGATTGATGATGTTGGCACCTTCAATGCTGACCCTGCTGCCCAGCGCCCTGCTAACCCCATTGGCGCATACGCCATGCTGCGTCACCGCACCACTGTCACTGGCCAAGCCGCTCAGAGTGCGCTTACGGTCCAGTTCAAGACGCTCCTCATGCGACCTGATGAGACCTCCGATGCCTATTGGGCTCGGGGTCTCAAGCTCCTTCGTGAGCTTGATGATGCAGCGCCTGGCCAAATCTCTGCCGTTTTGACCATGGTCAACGGTCTCATTCCTGAGTTGTCCGATCTCCTTTGTGACGTCAAAGTTGATGAGCTGCAGCGCCCTGCCTTGCAGCCGGTCCCGCCCAAGTCCCCCCCTGGGATTGGTGCGCTTTGGGATTTCACGTCCAAGCGCCTTGTTGCTTGGTGGACTAGCTTGCAGAACAAGCGTCTCCATCACTCTATCGTCACAGGTGTTGCTGCGCTCACCACTGCTGCTGCACCCTCCTCCTCTGCTGCATCTTCTTCCGCCTCCGCTACTGCTTCCTCGTCCTCCCTAGCCTCTTCCCTTGCTTCACTGGGTCGTGGACAGGGCAAGTGGAAGGGCAAGGGCAAGGACAAGGGTGCTATTGCCTCCTCGCGTGTTCCGCGCGCCGTCGTGTGTTGGAACTGTGGCTCAATCGAGCACTCTGCTCGGACTTGCCCTGCTCCATCGGATGACCTCCGCCTTGCCAGGGCGATGCGCGCTCACTAGGCGCGCACCTCCAGCTCCTCTTCTGCATCCTCGGCCTCAGGTGCCAGCGTCCCATCGCGCTCCTCCACCCCTCTTCAGGCTCAGGCTCACGCCGCCTCTGGTGTGCCGTTGCTTCCGGTGCCTGGCCTCTACCCCTGGGGCTGGCCACCTCCTTATGGTGCCCCTTCGTATGCTCGTCCCCCGTCATCAGCCTACACCGCGCCGCTGTGGTTTGCTTCTTCCTCCGGCGTGTCTACTCCAGCTCCCCCGGTCTCTGTGGATGGTGATTGCGGGGATCGTGAGCGCCATCTTGAGCAGTCACTCCTTCAGCTTCTCCGCCTTGGCGATCAGGGAGGTGAGGGTGTTGCACCACTGGCCAAAGGTCTTGTGTCTCAGAGTGAGTGTCCTTCGTGGGGATCCCCTAGGTCACGTCCTTGGTGCTTTGTGTACGTCTGTTCCGTGGATTGAGCGTTGGCAGTCTGAATTCCTTCCTCGTGGTCTCTCCCTTTGTCCCCTAGCTCCGTCCTCCGTTGGCACTGTCGCCACGTCCAGTGTGCTACCTCCCGTGCATGTGTCAAGTGGACTCTGGGTCCTTGACTCTAGGGCGACCCACCACATGACGTCAGTGCGTTCCTCGTTTGTCTCGTTAGGCCCCGTCGGTTCTGTCCGCTTTGTTTGTACTGGGTCTGGTCATTTGCTTCCGGTTCAGGGTGTGGGCGTTGTGCGTTTTGTAGGATCCAGTGGTGCCCTGTATCTGCCTGACGTCCTGTATGTGCCTTAGCTGGAGCTCAGCCTGTTGTCCGTGCCATCCCTTGATGATCAAGGTATGGACTTTACTGTTAGCCGTGGTGTTGGCACTGTCTGCCTTCCTTCCTCTGCCCATGATGTCCTCCGTGGCGTGAAGTGTGGCAAACTCTATCGTGTTCCTTTGCTTGCCCCCTCTGCCCCTGCTCTCAATGTCGCTCTTGCTCACATCGCACCCTCTCTTGCTCTTGACCTCGTCCGCCTCTTGCATCGTCGCCTTGGCCATGTCCACACGGATGCTATTCACAGCATGCTGCGTCTCCAGCCTGCTCTTGGCCTCTCGCCCTCCACCTTCCCTGCACCTTGTCCCGCTGATTGTCTTGACTGTGCACAAGGAAAGATGCATCGCTCTCCTTTCTCTCCTTCTGAGTCTCACTCTACACATCCTCTTGACCGTGTTCATGCGGATGTCATGGGGCCTTTTCCTCATGACCTCCTTGGTGATGTGGGTCGCTACTTCTTATCCCTTACCGATGATTTCTCTCGCTTTCGTTGCGTGTTTGCTCTTTGCCAGAAGAGCGATGTTTGTTCCGTCATTGAATCATGGCTTGTTCAAGCAGAGGGTGCATGTCAACGGTCGCTGCGAGTCTTCCGTAGCGACCGTGGCGGTGAATTCCTCGGTCCCACGGCTCGTCTTCTTGAGTCTCTTGGGGTGTGTCTGGAGACATCCGCTCCTTACACACCCCAACAAAATGGTGTCTCTGAGCGTTGGAACCGGACACTTGCCGACGGTGTCCGCACACTTCTGTCTGAGTCCGGCCTGCCGCCGCTCTTTGCTCTCGAAGCCATGTGCTATATGACATGGGTCTGGAACCGTGTTTCCCACGGTCCCTTACCCCGCACTATCACACCCTTTGAGCGCTGGCATGGTCATCGAGCCGACCTCCAGCTTGCTCGGGTTTGGGAAAGCGTTGCTTCTGTCTGGCTTCCAGAAGATCTTCGCGATGGGAAACTGTCCCTTTGCGGTCGTCTGTGCCCCTTTCTCGGGGTTCTAGCGTAGTCTAAAGCCTGGCGTTTTTGGGACCCTGTTCGTCAGCGTGTCGTCGAGTCTCGTGATGCTCTGTTCTTTGAGTCCGTCTTCCTTCGCGACCTCGGTCGCCTGTCCCCTAACTCCTCCCTCCTTCCTCTCTCTCGGATGAGGGGGGATGTCGATCCTGTCGTCTCGGCAGTCCTTGCTGTTGCACCGCAGCTTTCACCCTCATTGCCGTTCTCGTCGTCAAAGCCTGCCCCTACCTTCTCTGTGCCCTCTTCCTCTGACGTGTCATCCAGCCCCTCTGACGTACCATCGTCTCTGATCACTGAATCTGCCCAGTCGGCCTCGTCTCCCGCTGTCTCGTCCAGCCCAGACACACCTCCCGTTGCCCCTTCACCCGTGCACTCTTCCGCCCGGATGCGTGACCTGCCTCCGCACGTTCCCACTAGTTCTGCCCCTGTCTCGCCCTTCGTCCGTGGTGGGCGTCTTCGTGCCTTACCCCATCGCTCTAACAACTCCACGACCGAGTCAAGCCCTCCTCCGCTTCAGCCTACGTCTCAGCCTGCCCACTCGCCTATTCTCCCCACTTGCATGGACGCGCTGGGCTTGGCTACTGAAGTCGTCCACCCCGGTTCCGCCCTCGGCTACACGCTCCTCGACTCTGAGCATGAGCGGGCCTTGGAAGCTGCTGTCTTGAGCATCATTGCGGAGTGTCATGCCACGCTAGTCACTACTGCCTTGCTCTCTGAACCGACCACTGTACGTCAAGCACGCGCAGCCTCCGATGCCGAGCAATGGGAGGCTGCAATGTGTGACGAGCTCAACGCCCTTGATGATCATTCGGTCTATGAGCTTGTCGATCTACCACCAGGGCGCAAAGCCATCGATGCTCGTTGGGTCTTTCGGCACAAGTACAAGCCCAACGGTGCACTCGACAAATACAAGGCATGCCTCACGGCAAAGGGATTCTCCCAGGTCCCCGGTGTAGACTTTGATGAGACGTTTGCACCGGTCGGGCGGTACACCACTGCCAGAGCACTGTTGAGTCTAGTGGCTCACCACGACTGGGAGTTAGAACAGATGGATGTGAACAATGCGTTCCTCCACGGACAGCTGGATGAGGAGATCTACATGGTCCAGCCTCCCGGCTTTTCCGACGGCACTGACCGAGTCTGGCGACTGCGGAAGGCTCTCTATGGCTTGAAGCAGTCGCCATGGTGCTGGAACCAAGAGATCACGTCCACTCTTGAGAAAGGAGGCTACCGACGTAGTACGGTGGATCCATCACTCTTCGCCAGTCCGCCCTCTGCCCCGTTCGTCACTTTCCTCGTCTACGTGGACGACCTACTGATAGCATCGCCTAGTCAGACTGTTATCCAGTCAGTCAAGACGCTCCTACGGTCCACGTACAAGATGAAAGACTTGGGCCCTCCTCGTGTCTTCTTCGACATGGAGCTTGAGCGTGATCGTCGTCATTGCACGCTCCATGTTCATCAGGTTGCGTACGTCCGCAGTCTTGGTGAGCACTTTTATTCACTACTTGAGTCCACACCCACTGCGTCCACGCCCATGACCCTAGCAGGCCACAGGTTGCTGAAGACACTGGATGTGTCGAAGCTGGGGGAGACAGTCGATGTGACCTAGTATCTCCGCATCATTGGGTCACTGATGTACCTGGCGACTACGACCAGGGCAGATGTCGCCCTCTCTATGAACTTCCTGACCCAGTTCTCTTAGGCTCCCCGAGCCCGACACATGGAGGTTGCTTTGCGCGTTGTCAGGTACGCCCTCTCCAGTGCCCGCACTGGATTGTGCTATCGTGCACAACCATCCATCATCGTGGATGGTGTACAGACAGCGACTGGGCACATGACACGGACGCACGCAGCCGTACAGGGTACATCTTCCTAATTGGAGGGACTGTTGTGTCGTGGAAGAGTGGTAAGCAGGGTTGTGTGGCCTGCAGCTCCAGTGAGGCTGATTATGTTGCTCTCGGCGCAGGCACTTGCGAGAGTGTATGGTTGTGTCGCTTGCTATAGCAACTGCGCGTCCCCATCTGCTTCATCACATTGCGTTGTGACAACCAAAGCACGAAGGCACTTGTTGAACACGATGGCATGCATCCCACACGCACAAAGCACATCAATGTTGAGCATCATTTTGTGCGTGAGCGCATTGCTACAGGTGATGTCCAAGTCGTCTGGGTTGAAACACGACAGCAGCGAGCAGACTTCCTGACGAAGGCACAGCTGTGCATGCTGTTGGGCTGTTGTGTCCACATGGTGATTCTGGGTGAATGACCGTTCCTAATGCGTGTACAATTGTACTCAACTCCTTGTGACACTCGTTCGTGATTATGAGTTCGTGTCGCTGTGCGTCGCCTGTGGGTCATGGGGGAGTGTTGGTTTATGTCCCACAAGTCCGTTGTGACCTCTGGCCTCGCTGCACACTCATCACACTGACACAGGTGATTGATGTTGAAGTGACACTGGCGCTGACGTCACCGCCCACGCGGTGCCGGCTCCCAAGGAGGCCATCCAGAGCCACATTCACAGGATGCATCCGGGTTATCTCTGTTGTGCTTTGTGCCGTTCCTGTACAGTTTACTGTGACCACTCGGCCGTGTCCATACTCGTGCAGATCCCTGAGGCAGGCGGCCCTGGTGACACCGGCGCGACGACAGGCGGCGGACTACCCGTCTGGAGCTGACCGACCACTGTTCCAGAGNTCGGACAACAGACGACGCAACCACACACTCTCACACGCGCCTGATCCAAGAGCCACGTACTCAGCCTCAGCAGTGCTGCGTGCAATGCACCCTTGCTTGCCACTGCGCCAGGACACAGCCGTGCCGCCAATCAGAAAGATCCAGCCTGTGCGACTCTTACCGTCCGGACTGCCGGCCCAGTCGCTGTCGGTGTAGCCCGCTGCGACAACAGACGGTTGACCAGCTCAGATGGCTCCACATTTAAACTCAGAGGATGCTCCCTAAAGTTGTCAATGATCTCATCTGTGACCACATGGTGGAGTGAGACGGCTTGTATGCCGCGTTATGGTCACATCTCTAACATGGGGTTGGAGAAGATGTGTGGAAGCACATCCAGCTCTCTTGGCTGAGCGTTGTGTTGTGATTTGTGCCGTTTCTGTACAGTTTACTGTGACTACTCGGCCGTGTCCATACTCGTGCAGATCCCTGAGGCAGGCGGCCCTGGTGACACCGGCGCGACGACAGGCGGCGGACTACCCGTCTGGAGCTGACCGACCACTGTTCCAGAGCCCAGATGTCACCGGGACTCCTTGCTGTGCCTTCTACGTCTTGCAGGCGCCTTTCGGCGGACTGGGCATGAGACCCATTTGCATGTTCTTGCATTATATACTCGCTGTCAGTCGATGGATGCATGCATGTGACCAATCGTTGCGTGCGTCTTTTGATTCTGCACGTCTAGGTTCAGACGGCGTAGGATTCTGACATGTGTGCGCAGAGTTTTGGGCCGGTTTTAGGACAGCTCTTGGACTGCCGCGTGCGACACCCGCCGTGCGCCGCGGCAGGTATTTATGCCCTGGACCTGTCAGTTGTCATTTCTCTCTGCATTTACTGAGCTATTGAAGCTTATGATACTTTGCGCGTCTCCCTAGCCTGATCCTTGTTGTTTCTTGCACCTGCCTGCTTGCTAGTGCGTCAGCTGTCTGGACAGTGTCGCCACGTCAGCAGCAGCAAGGCTAGGAAGCTTCCTAGCAGTTTCTCATGGTATCAGAGCTGTGAGACAGATCTCACCGAGCTGCGCAGCAGAGACGCAGCA
>SZWC01001654.1:182147-207261 GCA_023375785.1 Penium margaritaceum
TACATGTACATATACATATACATATACATATACATATACATATACATATCCATATCCATATACATATACATATACATATACATATACATATACATATACATATACATATACATATACATATACATATACTTATACATATAAACATACATGTCTATATGTATGTATACATGTATATATATGTACATGTATACTTAAACTTATATGTATGGGTGTTAGTAAAATATATGTAGTGTAACTATATAATTGTACACAGAGATGTAAAAAATATACCTAGATTTTTCACTTAAATTATGGAGAAATATTAGGCCATTTTTCAATTTCTAGTTTTCTAGTATATAGTTGTGAGTTTTGCACACCAGAAACGCAGTCATTTTTGGGCTACTCATTTTGTTACTGGAAACATGAATTCATTAAGAGCGATGAGTATGTTGTCAAAGGAGGTAGGTGAGCATTTGGTCTAAAGTAATGTCCAAATGTCATCGACATGCATGTTTGACATTGGTCCTTTGAATATTATATAATGTAATCAAACCATCTAACACATGAACTCTCGGTGGTCTCTCTCGGTCTCCTAACGAGCCGTGCGATTTTGTTGCTCGGCGGGAGACCACGAACGACCGGTGATTTATGTGGTGTGGCAGAGGATACCACCACACGAATGGAAAATCCACTCAAAGTGCAATCAAAGCATCGCAAACCTACCTTGTGAAGGGTTTGTGATACTTCCTTCCAAGTTACGCTGACGTTTCCATTTTGTCGTTGCTTGGTATGCTGGGTCAACATGCGGATTTGTTTTTTGGAAATTGGATACTTATTGCGCAATTCTGTGGCATAGCTTCCAAAATATTTGAAGATATGGATGTGGCATACTTATTTTGCGGCCCATGGCTATGGGGGATCTATTGAGAATCATGTGGATGTATGGTCACACCCCCATTTTGGAATTGTTTCTATCTATGGAATGGATTGAATTTGATTGTAAGTTTTTTATCCATTAGATGTAAAAACAATGACAAATTCTATCACTTACTTGAATGAAGAAAAACATTCTGAAATGAACGCTGATTTGCCTCTAAGTTTCTTTTTTCCGTGAATGTGAGGGACCACGAAAACTTCGTCAACACAAGTTGCCCTTTCGAGTAGAGGTTCGGCGATTCGGGCATGTTGCTGGAGTTACCTGTCAGGAAGTTTCTTGTCCGAACCAGGCAATGAATCGTTCGCGTATCGAGTACCTTCGGACAGAAAAATTCACCTGACGAAAGGATTCGTTGTCCCAAAATACGCCCCCTCAATCCCAACCTGTGCAAGATGGCCAGTGAGGACATCACGGCGCTTGCACGTGAGGCATGGACGACTCACCCTTGGTACGACATGACGTTGAAGGGCAGTCGCGACGCTGCGGGAGCCTAGTCGTCAAAAGGTCGGCAGTGGCAGCAGGATCTTTTGTGCCGTCGAGACTTGGGAACCCTTCTCGCTGGTTCAGGAAGAGACTTTTTATTTCAAGGTGCTCACTTTGGACTTCAGTTCATCTCCAGTGTTAGCGACACCATGCTCGTCATGGTAGATGGGTCGGGATCTGCAAAACGGCAGGATTGACGTTTAAACACGATGGACGTCTGTGCCTGGCCGCCTAGAAAAGACGTTGTTGGGTTCAATACCGACATCGACGACTCCGTCTGACTGTAATTGTGTTTTCTTTTCAATTTTCAAAAACAAGGTTTCGACGATACATGCAGCTGCGATCGCGTTTAGAGCATCGGGGAATCGACGGCGGAGAGCGTCATACCGCATTCTGAACCATTGCAGTTCTTGTGTACTCAGGACATCCCTGGCAACATGTTTGGGGATGTCCTTTGTGACGGATCACATGACATGTCGAGCGGGACTACAAATTCATTGCGAAAAGTTACGACGAATAGGAGTTCGAACAACTTACAACAGGACACGACGATTATTGCCGCTCTTCTCAATCGGGATGAAGAAATGTTAAATGACAGGAAAATCATCAGGGCGCCGTTCTAAGCGAGCGGCGCCCCGACAATGCCAACAGTTTCAATCGTCCATCGTCGTCACAACAGCGAAAAAACTTCACGGTAGATGGACGGAGATTTAGGGCGCGGCTGGTAAACGCTGGAATTCGTCGTTGGGCCGTCTCAACGATGGATTCCAGCGATGGGCAGTCGGTCCTGTCCGCGGTGTTTCACAGTTGAAGTCGTACACGTGGGGTCTCTCGCCCCTCAACGTCGATCCGTCCGGAAGGTCTTGTTTGTTACATTATTCAGCGATCCTTGCGGGCCCCACGCGGCGCACCAATGGTTGAACAGAACCTTCCCAACAATCACAGTTTTCACCAATCACGTGTGAGCGTCCATTGTTGGAAGCTCGATTCTCGTCCGCAGTCGGGAAAAGTGTCTCCGGACCTGACCTCCTGCACCGCTCTTCTGACCGGCGGTGACAATGACTGATAGGAAGGGTGAGGTGTGTGGACTGGGAAAGTCCTCCAACAAAAGGTGTGAAGAACTGTCCGATGGCGTTCAACGATGGATTCCAGCGCTTACCAGCCGCGCCCTTAAACCTCAAATCATTCACCAGTCTAGCCCATTTGGGAGCTGAGTAACCGATGGGTAACATGGGGGTACCTCCACTAAAATAATTGCGAACCGCATATTATGCAGGCAAGTAACGACGAAATATCACTGCAGTGGACATTTTGAAGTGGAAGAAACTGTCGACATAGTCCGGTTTCGGAAACAAAACTCGCCAGACCCCTTGTCGTTGAAACTTTGCTAACAATATCCGTGCCTCTCATGTTTTGAATAACCAGAAACCCCTTTTCAACTTTTTTTCATCATAAGAGACCCGCTATTGCCCACGGGGTAGATTTTTCCATTAAAATTTACCCCAAAGTGAGGGGTAAATTATAACGTCATAATATACCCCGTTTCCGTATTGAGTCATTCAAGGTGTTTTTAGCAATATATCTAGACGCCCCGGGTTTTATCATCGATATCGCCGAGTACCCCAAACCCCAAAATTTGGGAACAAGGTGCCCCAAGTTGAATTTTTTAAGTACAGAGAGCCTCGACATCAAAACTTTGGTCATAAGATGCCCCGTGTGATAATGTCGTGCCCTACGGGGTATTTTATGTCGATTTGAAGTATCCCAAAATGATGGGGTATTCTGAATGTACTGAAATACCCCACTTGAAATAGGAAAAGATAACCATTTCGAAAACTTCAGCAAAGTTATGAGACTAACTCACATCGCAAGGCCTCGTTTCTGTTACGACGATTGAGCACCATCCCGCCTCCGTGCCGACAGAAAAGCATATCAAAAAAATTTCTATTGAGAGAATACGCCAAAGTCATAAAATTGACACTTTGGTACAATGACCATGTACCGACGGGGTACCTTGTGTCTGGCACACTGGCTGCGGGGCAGCGTGAACTCCAATATTCAAAGTCGGGGCTACTTGAGATCAAAAACTGAGACCCATGCAAGATGTTACTCAAAATCGGCCGTATGGGGTGGATAACGCGTTCGACGTTTGAAAATGGGGTACCTCGTAACTTCACCATTATTTCTATTTCTCGGAACACGTCCTACAAAACAGGTGGAAAAGCCTGCCATCGTAAGGTGTCGTTTTGTCATTGCTCCCGTGTTTGTTCCCCCCCCCCCCAAAATGACTTACTGTGTATCCGCCCATCCCCCCTTCGGCCTTTTTGTAGGGACTCGTTTTAATCATATACTTTTTTAGGCCAATAACATTTTACATTAAGAATTTCCACTAAAGTCTCAAAATGGAAATATCTGGACAATAACTAAGTACTTGACAGGGCACCTCGTTACTCAGACTCCAGCTGCGGGGCGTCCTTATCGAACAAATGAAAAATAGGGCTTATGTGGTCTCAAAATCAAGATACGGGGCAAATGGTTGTTAAACCCTTCGATCGGGTTTGATAGTGTCTTCGAAAACCTGGAACGGGTTACCTCGTAACGTTGCCGTTTGAAGTGTCTCTAAAAAGACCTTTTTGTTGCTTCTTCCTGAAGCCAATCTTAACAGGACACAAAAAAGACAACAACAGGAAGGGAGCCCAGTGCCTGAAGGTTCCTGTCCGACGCCGTCCGAGTCTCGCCCAATGCAACGGCTTCTTCGCGGCTCGCCGCCCTCCGTTTTCATTTTCTCGAACCGCCATTGCGCCGACACGGATTCGTCACCATCGCGAGATACGAGTGCACCCAGCTCACAGTAGACAGGAGATTCGCTCCAGCTCTCCCGATCTGTTTTGGCCCCTGGTCGCAACTCCCGAGGCACAGGGGCTACCTCGGTACAGAAGCTCGCCAGGGGATTGAACCCGTATTCCTTCAGGATGAATCACGGGGGCGTGGGGGATAAATGAGAGTAACGCCACAATAGGCTGAAGGCAGATCAGATACTCATCCTGAAACGGAATTTCCTGCTGAGGAGTTTCAAGATCCTTGTAAGGGAAAAGGAGTCGCATTCAAAGACACGAGGGTAAGGATACGAGATCTTTTACTACAATGAGGTGAACTTGCGCCACATGTGGTACTTTGATACGAATAAAGGATGGTTTACTATTATACCCGTCGTTTAGTTTGATAGATGAGCTGTGTCCATAGCCAAAAACAAAATGACAACTATGTCCCATCCGTCTAGGAGACAACAATAGCTTTGCTTTAGAGGCCTCTGCGCGGATAAAGCACGTCACACCTTGACGATGAGGACGATGGGACATGCGGTCATGATGGAGGCGACCACCCGTAAGGAGGAAAAGGGAGCCGTGTGCCTTCACATTGCATCGCCTCCATTGGCTTTGCCAGCATGCCCTGCACACTTACGACCATCACAAGAGGAGAAACATGTATAGTAAGTGATTAAAACGTCCCCTTGAACAGGATTGAAGTGGGCATGCAGCCCACTTGCTCTATTTTGAGCAGAAGAAAGGAGGACAACGGAGCCTTGGTGAGGAAATGTGCCATCTATGCCTTTCATTGATGGCTTACACCTTCATTGTCCCGGCATGCCCTCCCTCTCAAACAAAGTGATGTTAGACGCTAATATGCTTTGTGTGTGCACGCAACACACCATCATTCGCTGATATTTAGCATGCGGTTGTGCTATCACTACGCATGGGTACTGGAGTTGTACGCACACCAGCTTCTTCAAGCACTCATGCAAGCCAGATCCCCTCACATGCTGCCTCGTTCAATGCCATGTGCTCTGCCTCTGCCACATTGCATGCTACACATGACTGTTTTGCACTCTGCCATGATACAGCACATAGCCATCCCGGCTACGAGCTGCACGGTCACGAGCGTAATCATTGTCACAATAACCATCCAAAACCAGGCCGATGGTAGGGAAAAACACAACACCAACAGGTGCAGTGTCCAACACGTAATAAGCGTGATTGCTAGCTGAATTGAGTGAGCAAATTGAATGCACATGCAATTTCAGGACGTTTAGTTGAGGTAAGATACGAGAGACTCCATGTGATCTGTTCACAGAGTGTTAGGTCTCTCTCCGGGCTGTAATCCATGGTACGTGCATCCAACAGATGTGCGTAGACGTCAGGGCTCATGGTAGTGGTTTGTCGTGGAGGGTTTTGTACCAGGTGTCAAAAACGTGCAGTGAGGTGTGCAATGAATCAACCTTGATGAAGTGTCAGTGTTCGTGGTGTACAATCACGCGTGATGGTCATGCCAAGGAAGGTTTACGCCTCATCTAGATCTATCATTCTGTAGTGGTCCGTGACAAGTGCTTTGGCTTGTGCAATGAGCACAAGGGAGGGAGACAAGATAAATGGATCATTTACATAGATCAACAGTGCCACTGGAAGACCTTAGTCCTTGCGTAAGAATAGTGAGGGGTCACACAA
Source organism: Penium margaritaceum (assembly GCA_023375785.1). NCBI lineage: Eukaryota > Viridiplantae > Streptophyta > Zygnematophyceae > Desmidiales > Peniaceae > Penium > Penium margaritaceum. The sequence continues at coordinate 188,049 of SZWC01001654.1, forward strand.
GCTCTCTGTGAAACCACCACTCTCTAAGGTGCATGGGATCTCTTTTTCCAACACTGAGGCGCTTGCTTTAAGCCATAGAGTGCCTTAAGCAAGAGCCATACCTGGTTAGTGTTACCCGCAAAGCCCTCTACCTATTGCACATACAAACATTCCTCTAGTGCTCCATTCAAAAATGCATTATTAACGTCCATTTGATGGATTTCCCAATCCTCACGTGGAGCGACGACAAGTAGGGCATGACTGGTCCCATACTTTCCCACTGGGACATATGTGTTTGTAAAGTCCTTCTCTAGGATCTGCTGAAAGCCTTTTGCAACAAGCCTTGTGTTATGCTTCTCAATTAGGCCTTCAAGGTTTCTCTTCAATATGAACACCTATCTGACATCGATAGCCTTGCGGCCAGGTGACAAATGCACCAGCTCGAACTCCTCATGCACAATAATCCATTCAGTTATGCAACCATTGATTGTTCCTATGTAGACGTATCGGGACGCCCACTGGCTTTAACCATGGTCAGTGGTTCAATTATAATGTGGTCCATCGCTGCAGTGCGGACAGGTCTGGTAGAACTACTTATTGTCAACTCTGGGCACATTATGCAATGATCACCGCACCAGGTCGGGTGGTGGTGTTTGTCCAATCTACGCCTCCAAAAGGGGGACCATCGGTGTGAGACCTGGTGGTACCTGAGTGTCACTGGAGTCTGAGTTGGCCAGGTCTGTGGGCGAGAGCAGCTCTATTGGCACGAGATCATCCATTTCCTTGTCTATCTTTCATTGTCACTGGAGAGATACAAAGGCCGGTACACTCTCGTACTCAGGGCAGTTCTCTCGCGAGGTGAGGGGAGGTGCGTGAAAAAATATACGAAATGACTTGTAAGGCATGTGTTCCAAAAAAAAAAGGCATCTCGACTCATGACAAAGAAATGGTTTGTGGGATCCCAGATTTGCTCTGCCTTGGAGGCATGTGAGACCCCACCAAACACACACAAAAGACCATGTGGACTTAGTTTTCATTCTCATCGTGGTGGTGCAAGCAACACATAGGCCATTGAATCCCACTCCCTGGCCGGCCTCAGGTCAGCCTTTTCTTTGAACCAACACTCCGAGGACATGACAGACTTGGGCAATGGCCCTTGTGGTACACGGTTCCATACCCAGGTGATATATTTTATAGCCTCTTCCCAGATTCCAAACGACAGACCGAATTCAGTGAGCAATGTACGCAGCACATCACCAAGGGTTCAGTGCAAACGTTTGGCCACTCCAATCTGTTGTGGTGTGTATAGGGGGTAGACTACTGTTCGACTCCTCTTCATTTCAATTCTACTATCAGTGTGCCAACAAACTCACTTCTTCTATCCATTCTCAACTTGAACAGTGAGCAACGGATCTGTTCCTCAAGAAAAAGATTCCTTTCAACCATCGCACGTTGGGCATCTTCTTTCATTTTAAGCAGAAAGGCCTAACGGAAGTAGCTATGGTCATCAGTTAGAGTAAAGAAATACAGTAACCCATGTTAAACTGATGGCATTGGCATTGTTCCTGTCAAACCCGCATGTGCCAATTCCAGAAGTTTAGTTGTCACTCTGTCGCACCTAGGGAAGGTTTGCCTATGGGCCTTCCCTTCATGACACTCAAGGCACGTGTCTCCTTTGAGACCATGAGGAAAATCACTGGGGAGCAAGCCATGGGCTGGGATGTGTTTCAGTAAGTTGGTGACTGTTTCAATGTTGATGTGCGCAAGGCGACAATGGATGAGTTGTGTGTGCGTTGCATTAGTGCTTGTGACAATGTGCACTTGGAGATGGATCACTTGTGACTGGAAAAAAGGAAACAAGGTCAGTTTGTACAGCACATCAGTGTGCAGTGGCCCATCACCCATCAAGGCTCAAGACCCATCAAAGAGCATGCAGTTGTTCCTTTGTGTAAGTGATGACATGTTGGCTTGCCGATCTAGTTGCCCCCTGAGAGCAAGTTCACTTTCAGCCGTGGCACATACAACACAACATTCATCCACAGAACCCCACATGGTGCTTGGAGAGCCACCGTTCCCACACCTTCCACGGACAGCACTTCTCCAGACCCTATCTACACATCCTCAACATCACGTGTCGCATGTAGTGTTGCAAACAAATAACAGTGAGGTGACATATGATGCAATGCAGCGGCATAAAAGAAACCACTCATGCATGGCTAGCATGTGTGTCGTGGTAATGTACATGTGTCCTAACCTCTGACCTGGTGGTTGTGGGCTGGCTGTCGGCCCAGGTGGATGCAGCTCCATGGGCGCGCTCCACCCTGGTGTGGGTGGAAGAGAAAAAGGCTACTGTGGCTCGATCGTCTCTACGTACACCTTCTGCACCCACGCCATAATAGGAGTAGGTGCACTGATGTACAAGGGCATGAAGGCAAGCTCCTGGTACTATGGTGGAGGTGGAGCAAAGAATGCTAGGTACATAGGCGACTACAGCTGCTTTGGACCAAAGGTTGCCGCCCCAAAGGGTACTTGCGCTCGTGGTCCAACATCAATGTGAGTCGCCCATGTTGGAGGGTGCATGTGCTGTCTGGGATGAGAGAACAACGTTGGTGGCTGGCCCATCCCTATATGTGTCTGGTATGTAGAGGGACTGATGATATGTTGGAGGGAGGGGCAGGCCCTCCACTATTGACCCAACTTTCCACAGTACTTACACGTGTGGCCTCCCTCCCTGTCGCCTTGCCCGCCTCTGCCTCCTGTGCCTCCCGTTCCTCCTTGGCCTTCTCCACCCAAATGTTGGTGCAAGGGATGGGGGATGCCTCTGCCCTATTGCACAAATGCGCTCGATGTTGTGCCCTCATCTTTCTGTGCCTCCCTCCGCATGATATCCTAGCTCCTCAAACACCTTTGCCAGGTGGCAACTCTCGATGTCGACGACTTTCAGCCTCTGAAGAAGACCACGCTGAAATTCCGTGTACGGCTCACCCAGGTGCCAAAGGACCGGGACAAGCCACTCTAGAATGGAGCAAGAGGCGCCGAGACCAAGAATGCGCCGGTGAAGATCCATGGCGGCATCCCAGTACTTGGCAACGAGGACACCGGCTTTGAAAATTCTATGCCGAGAAAAACGATGATGTTCACAACAATAAAGTACAGGACAGTGGAAGATTTAAAGAAATGAGACTTTTGGATACCCTACTGATCTTGATTTTTTATTCTAAATATTTTTTGGTCATATTTTTTGAACGAAAATGTTTCTTCGTCGAATTGATTAGGTACCACCTAAATAATTAGTGCCAAGTAAAAATCATGGAAATTATTAGTCATCCTAGCCATTTGCCCTCAGATTCCTTAAAATCGCTCCCACGACCCGTTCACGCCTTGCTTGACGACCGAAATCAAGCGATGACTGGGATGTCAGTGGTGTCAGGCTTCTCGGACACGTCAGACTGTGCACGAATCCAGGTCGACGTGCCACTCTGACGAAGCCGTTTCCCGTCGGTGCCGGTCCCGAACTCGTTCGACGCCGAAGTTAAGGATCACAGTTTTTCGTTCGACGAAAGATAAAGTACCACCCAAATAACTCTTTTTCAAAAAACCACGAACGAAATTCAAGAACACATAAATAGCAATTTTGAAAAAATCGAAATTCAAGATCAGTAGGGTAATTCATCATCAATGGAGATCATAATCCAATGAAAAGTGTCAGAATGTTTGAGTGCATATATACAATAGCACATTGAGGCATACTCGGCATGTGGTGCACTTGAGGCGAGCAATGTGTATGATGCCGCATCATGCGAGGGCACTTTGAGAAACTCCACCGATAAGTATCGGGTTTTGAGGATGTGGAGGCGTTGTTCTACAAAATTCTGGTATAGTCAAGGAGTCGATGGAAATGCATCACATGGTTGATACAATTTGTGTTAGCTTTGTCAAACCTCTTTAGAAAGAGGTTGAATTTTTTTGAACCTTCTAGAACGGGTGCTCAAGGTCAAGACAGGTGGCCAAAATGCCCTTGCCTGAGCGGCATAAATGTTCTTAGCCAATTGGCATAGAAATCTGGAGGCCAGCCCACAATTTGCCACTAATACATTGATATAAATGTCCATGTGTGGAGTTGAGGGATTTGTGTACGCAAGCAAAATAACATCCTTTGCGTCTTGATACAAGGAGTATATGAGCTTGAAAAAGGTGTTGATAGAAGGAACATGTCCCTCTTTGTTCTCTCTTCACTTATGGAGAAGGCACCAATAGATTCCGACTATTTTTCAATGTGGAGAGTTGTTCAGAACATGTTCAAGATGTAAACGACATACCGGTATGGCATAATCATTCAAGACGTTATGGATGCTTTGCATAAAACATGTGGAGTTGCAAGTATCATGTCTTTAAGATGTTACGTTGTAGAATTAAGAGTGTTATCTTTTGACTCAAGGATACGGAAGTCTCATTTTTTTTGTCTCATGGATATCCCAACTAATCTGCCCCTAGGATTAGGGCGTGCTCTCTTAGGCGACTTGACTTCACGTCACCCCCATTATTTGTGATTATACTTGAGAAGATCCCATTGTGAGGATTGTTAGTGTGATGCCCCCCATGAGGAAAACATAGCGCTCAGTCACCCCCCATTCCTATTCACTTTTAGGTCACCCCAGTTTGAAACTAAAAGTTAGGCCGTCCCTATCGTTTATAACGCATCTCCAACTTGTCCCATTCATGATTTCAATGTTGTGGATGGATTTTCAAGACATCCTTTGCCATACAGTATGGTTTTTCTACACAAAAAAATGGCACCTTTTGATTGCGATACGTTGAGATAGTGGCCTGAAAGTGTGCTCGTTACATTTGCATGCTGGGTTTGTTATCGCAAGCCCACCACCATTGAAAATGTTTTTCTTTTATGATGAATGACATGGCAAGTTCCATCATCTCCAAAGAACGTGACTGGTCCACATCGATATATGTCACTAAGGTGAACGAAGGCCAAATGAGGACACTTCAAGCCAAAATGAGGTGTAAGTGATGGTGCCAACAGTGCAGGAACAACCTACGTCCACTCTTGCATGTGAATACTCTAGTTCCTAGTGAAATGGAAGTGGATGCACACATTGTGAGCGCATGATTTCAGAGACACATGTTCCACACAAGGATATGCTGGGTCAAGGTTTTCACTTTGAACTTTCACTTCCCAGATGCACCTGTTTGATTTTACATTCTAATGTACCAGTTTGCACTGTGTATGACCATTCTCTTAGATACTTAAAGTTTTACGTTGCACAATTTGAGTATCTTCAAGCCACGATAAGATTGCAATGAACATTGATGTGCACCTAAAAATTGGCACAAACATGGACACTGATGGTTATATGAATGGCCTTGAACATTGTGGGTGGGTTTCTAGATCCTACATGGACCCTTGGGAGGCACAACGAGCATGGTTTGCCCTCAAGGATGAATGGGTCCGGTATGTGGCACTCAACATGGAGTTGGGCTATGTTGAGCCTTCATGTGCCTCTTCTTCAATAACCCTTGACCACATGGCATGGACCTTGGGCAAGCCCATGCCAAGTCAGAGGTACATCAAGTGTCCACCCCCATACTCGAGAGGCGCATCCTAAGCTTTTCAATCCTACCAACTCAAAAGGACTGACAATCAAGATGTGGTTGACGACTTTGAATGTGTATTTCACTGTTGCTTGGGTCAACAAAGACAAAAAGAAAATTGACCTTGTGGCCTCACTTTTGCGTGACACGACTTTGATTTGGTGGTCCGACCTAAAAACCTTCTACTGGCACTAAGATAGGCGGAGCTACATCAATGTCTTACACAAATGCTCCCACATCACCGATTGTAGGCGTTCTACCTCTGAAAGAAATCAGTCGGACATAGCACGACTCCCTGACGCCCCAAGAAAGCTTGAACGACTTCTCATGTGCCACTCTTGTCCTTTTTGAAATATTTAATGAGAAGTATCATGCATGGTACATGCTCCAACGCCTGTGTCAGGAGTCCACCATGACTGAGTACACACGAAGTTTTGGGAAATCATCATTGCCATCACACTTGTCCTAAAGAAACTGTTCTTTCTAATACAGCAATGGCCCCAAACGAGATACTTGGCAAGCAATCACCACATTCGGTATCCAAGATGACCTTCTATGAAAGATCCTAATTCTTTATAACACCCATAGCGCTGACTACAATGCTTGGATACGAGAATCCAACGGTTGGTGACCCTCAGGCCAAAGCTCCTATCGTGGTTGAGGGAATTCATAGTCTCCATTACCTTGTCTCTGATGGAGACTGACGCCATCAATCAACGCGTTCAACGAAGATCTTAGATTTATTGAAAGCCGGAACACATCTCATGTGACTATCAAGCATTACAGCAACACACCAATAAGAGGATGGAGCCACTGAGTAACAATGAGGAGTGGAAAATGGAAAAGGACAGGATGAGACCCCAGAGTTCCTCTATGGTTGGAATATGCTACGCCAACCGATAGCCCATGAGAGCGGCTCAGATTGTCGTAGACAAATGGTCATAAGATGGTAAAGTTTGATAAAGGGTATGAGGACGACCAACCGGCGAAACTGCCATGATTACAACCAAGGAGTTAAGAAATTCGCAGAACGGTACTGGCGCTACTACATGGGGGGACTTCTCACATTTTTGTAAGCAAGGACATGGTTCGAAAGATGGGTTGGAGACCAAACCAAGGGTATTTGAAGAAAAACTTGTCGAGGGATGATTTAAAATCCGTCTCCTTTGCAAAACCCCTCTAAATCAAAAAGGAGACATGAAGGATAGACAATTTGGAGGACTTGTCCAATGCGCGACCACATAATCATCCTTGGATGAGGTTTCTTGTATCGCCATAATCCATATGTAGCGGATCCTTTTATGTTAGCATGAACGGCAAAAACGACACATGTTTCCGGTCGAGCAACCCATGACACAATGATTGTTACGGGAAGTAGCAGGAGAAGCTTCATCAGTCGTAAAACATTAGCTAACACCTTTGGACGTGGCCACAGTATATCCACCACGCAAAGCTTAAGTGTGGCTAGTCCATGTGAAGAAAAAGTAAACGAAAGAAATCATAGCCGCCGAGGAAACCACATCGGCCTCAACATCTAACAAGTTTGCAACCGTATTGGACGAGTTTGAACTGCCCGTCAAGGATTTTGAAGGGTTTATTCCAGAAAAACTATTGCCAAAGCTACCTCCACAGCAAGAAGTTGATCTCCAAATAGACTGGAAGTCGGACAGCGGACCGAGGGTGAAGGGGACCTGTTGGATGAGCGACCACAAGTTGACCAAACGTAAAAAGTAGCTGGATGAGATGCTTGGTCATGGGTTCATCAGACCCTCCCCCCTACCCTATGAGTCACCTTCAATTATTGTGAAAAAAGACAATTAGAGACATTTACATTGGTATAAGCTACCAAGCGTTGAACGATATCGCCATCAAGAACCGTTACCTTCTTACTCGTACACACGTTCTTGTCTACCAACTCCATTGGGCCCAAACGTTTACCAAAATCACATACATGATAAGGACGTCAATCACAAAACATCCTACAGTATACACGAGCACTTCAAGTTCACGGTCGTGACGTTTGGCCTTACTAATGTCCCCGCAATATTCATGTTGGCAATGAGCGATAATGTTTTGTCCGTAACTCGATGACTCTGTTGTCATGTATCTCAATGTAATCCTTGTGTACAGTCACGCCCTGGTGGAGCACAATGGACACCTCCAAAACGTTTTTAAGATTTTACATCGGGAAAACCTTTGTGGAAGATCTCCAAATGCGACTTTGGTCGCTGTTTGATCAAGTTTTTGGGCCAAATCATTGGAGGAGGATGGATCACAATAGACTCTATAATGGTGAATGCAATCACTTATTGGTTGATGCCAACCAATGTTAAGGAAATCCAAGGCTTTTGGGCTTATGCAATTACTGCCAACGTTTCATAAAGGACTTCACCCGGGTGTAAGCGCCTCTTTCTGACCTCACTCCTATAACCACCACGTGGAGTTGGTAAGACAGCAAACAAGAAGCATTTGACGCTTGGAGAAATTCTCTGACCTCGGAACCAGCCGTACGGTTGACATATCCAACGATGGACTACATCAAGGCCACCAATGCATGCAACGGAGTAATCAAAGCCATTCTCTTATAAGAAAATGGTGGTGGAGAAAAGTAGGTCGCATACATATTGCAAACGCTGTGCGGGCCGGAACTCATCGATGGGATGCACAAAAACAAGATGCTTGTTCTTGTGCATACGTTCAACACACGGCGGTAAAACATGGAATGTCCGCAATACATCATTTGCACTGAAATCACGCTATGAAACATCTCAAGACTCAATCAAATTTGATCTTTTGACAAACTCGATGGATGGAGTTCCTTGAGTTGAACTTTAAAAAATGCATGAGGTAACGACCTAGAAAGCAAACTAGCAGACTCTCTTAGTCGGCAACTAGATCTTATGACTGAGATCCGTATGCTTCTCTTTAAATAAGACTTGTACCTCTCGAGATTGTTTCCAAAGGCTTATGAGGAGTTCGCCAGGTATGAAAAGACCAAGTTATGGTTTGACAAGCCCTAGTGGCGAAAACGATGTCGTTGCCAGGTCCTCGTACCACCAAAGGAGTAGTTGTGGTGGATGCTATTGGAGGAATGCCACATCACCGGTCCAAGTAGACACACCGGTGAGGACAATAAGCTCAAGAAGCTGGGATTGTATGATTCGTGGGACAAGATGTAGATCAGTTTAGAAGCCTTCTAAAAATCAGGTGCCACTTGTAAGCGGGAAAACATTGTCGCATGAAACCACCAAGACTAATCCAACCTCTCCTTGTTTCGACAGAGCAGTGGATCGACATCAACATGGACTTCGCGACAGGATTGCTCCTCGCTGTTGAGGGCTATGACGCCATCCTCATGGTGGTAGATAAATTTTCAGCAATGTTACACTTTATCTAGATGATGACCACAATCACCCTAGAAGAAATAGCTCTGCCATTACTAGATGAGATCTTACAAATGCATAGCGTGCCACGTGCCGTCATCAGCGACAAAGATGGTTGTTTCATCACCCATTTTTGGCACAAATGGACGACGCCTTATGGCAGTTGGGCCGACTTATCCACGACATCCCATCCCTTAAGCAACTGGCAAAACGACTTGACCAATCAAATGTTGAAACAACTTCTCTGCACGTTATGCCAGCCATTATGGGTAGGAGAATTGTCAACTACCAAACTGCATACAACTCCGTTACTTCCACTACAACGGATAGAATTCTGTTCAAGGTGGTCTACGGCAAGTTTTTGCCACTCTGGAAGAAGTTCAAAGTCACAGCAACACTCCCATGATCAACATCCACCAACATGATTTCTCAAGCGTTTGGGAGGAAAGACAACAGACCTCATGAGAACACAAGAAGTTATGCAGCAAGCAGGGGACCGACATCATAGCTAGTGACATGTTCAACGCTGACAATCGCGTACTACTCAGCTGAATGAACATTCAAGTCCAAGGACAAGATTTTGCTAAGCTCAAACCTTGGTGGTTAGGACCGTTTGAGATTGAGGGAATGTATACCCTTGTCAACACTTGACTTCACGCGCCGAACATCATGGCGATCCTCCCCGTCTTCCACATCAGCAAGCTCAAGCACTGTCGCAAGTCCAGTAATAGCTTCCCCATAATAGACTTCCCACATCTTCATCCTATTCAAGTGGATAGGGAAATTGGATATAATTCTAGGGCATGCAGGCCCATGCAAAACGAACATGAGCTCTGTGTGTGAGTGCGATGCAAGGCGGCAAGAATTTGGCTAAGCCTGGAACGCTGAATATAAAGAACAAGGAGAAGTACAAATGAGCCCCTAGCGGGCTTAAGTAGGGGCGCCGGCAGCTAGCCGCACCGGGCCCCGTCACTCCCGCTGAGCCCAAACGGGTCAGCGGGGAGAACACACTGCGTACACCACGATAACGATAACGGTGGTCTCCTCGAGGCACCGGAACAGCTCTCCGAGTACCCGGGTCTCGACCACCGAGAAAATAGGAACAGTGTCAGAAAATCTCAGAATCAGCGTCCAGACATCACACACGGCTTTCCCAGCATTGGAAGCCCCACAACAGCCATCGGGTCTCCTCGTCGCACCAGTATAGTCCACCGGGTGCGCGGGTCTCAACCCACCGAGAAAACTCTCCTCGCTCCCAACAAGCCCACATGGCTCCGGAATGCATCAACCGCGTCTCGCCAACGCTGTCGTAGATGCTGGAGAAGTCTCGGTGCAGTCCAGAGGCCCGTCGTGTCGTCACGCCCTCCTCTGCCATATACCCCGAATGTGGGTATATCGGTAAACTAGCAGTGTCGGTCGTGACGGGTGGAAGCCACACAAACCAACACTCCCCCTGGCTCACATANACCCACCGAGAAAACTCTCCTCGCTCCCAACAAGCCCACATGGCTCCGGAATGCATCAACCGCGTCTCGCCAACGCTGTCGTAGATGCTGGAGAAGTCTCGGTGCAGTCCAGAGGCCCGTCGTGTCGTCACGCCCTCCTCTGCCATATACCCCGAATGTGGGTATATCGGTAAACTAGCAGTGTCGGTCGTGACGGGTGGAAGCCACACAAACCAACACTCCCCCTGGCTCACATAGCCGTCCACGCCAGAACGAAGGAGCGAAGGCATGAAACAATAATCTGTGGCAAGCCATAACATGCATGAGTCAACTTACACAGACATACACACACACACACACACACACACACACATACACACACACACACACACACACTCATCTGCTATCCATCTAGGGTCTCCCTAGACACTGGCACAGCCCACCAAGTATCCGGGTCTTGCCCATGAGAGGAGTGATGCACACGCAAACAAACTATTGTAATGCACATACACATGTCATACACATGTCAGAGGACAAGATGGTCTCCTCGTGACACTGGCGGTACCAAGGTCCGGGTCTCGACCGCTACGAGCAATCCAACACAATAGTATCATCATCCAAGCACAAGATCAAGGGAGGATCTCCTCGTAACACGGGTGCAACACACCACGTGTCCGGGTCTCGACCAACAGCTCGCATGCACATGCCACACACAGTATAGCCACACACTAAGGCACACAATCACATGGTCTCCTCGTGACACTGGTACAATGCACCAAGTGTCCGGGTCTCGACCAACAGTGTGCTACCATCTATATGCGGCTGTGCAGGTACGTAGCATGAGCCACATGCGGAATGCTGTAGATGCTCACAACAGAGCATGGACCTCGCCATGCATCTCCCATGGCGTCGCNTCAAGGGAGGATCTCCTCGTAACACGGGTGCAACGCACCACGTGTCCGGGTCTCGACCAACAGCTCGCATGCACATGCCACACACAGTATAGCCACACACTAAGACACACGATCACATGGTCTCCTCGTGACACTGGTACAATGCACCAAGTGTCCGGGTCTCGACCAACAGTGTGCTACCATCTATATGCGGCTGTGCAGGTACGTAGCATGAGCCACATGCGGAATGCTGTAGATGCTCACAACAGAGCATGGACCTCGCCATGCATCTCCCATGGCGTCGCATCAGGTCGAGGTCCACACAACACTCCCCCTGGGCAGATGAACCTGGTAGCGATGTCCTTGATGGAGATGCTGATGTCGTAGCTGAACAGATCCTGGGCGATGAGTCATGTGGTGTATCCATCATGTAGAGATAGCTCCCCCTGTCACCTGCGAGTCGACTCCCTCCCTCAAAGACAAAGTGGTGTCTCCGGCTTCAACTCCTCACGTCAATCTGCATCACCTGGGATATACTAGTCATCGCGTGACTGCCAAGGGTTCCAGCTCACAGATTCTCCTGCCTCCGTACTGCCACGATGCATCTGTGTGCGCCGGAGGAACGGGAATGGACGAGCAGCACACGTGCGTAGATGAAGTGGCGGGGCTGGCCTCCGATACAGGATAGCATACCCTAAGACACAAGGGTGTACTGTTAGAAGAGGAGAGCTGGAGCAACGAACCGGATCACCACTCATGGATGAAGATGACAATGGGGCAGGTGATTCAGGTGGATGAAGGTACGTGATGACAGTAGTAGAAGAAGGAGGAGCGATGATGGGGTCGACAGGAGCCAGGATGGCGGAAGCCGAAGGCACGCTCACCTCTCCTATGACAGTGTCTCCTACGGACGTCCAATTCGGAGCTCGTACAAGATCCTCCCCGGGTATAGGTGTGCCAAATGCTGCTGGCGGAAGGCTCCTGCCGGTGGCAGTGATGTTGCCCTCCTCTGAGAATTGTTCATGCGCTGCCATCATCTCTCGCTGTAGCATGACTACACGCTCCTACAGATCAGCATAATCTGTCTCGGACATGCCGAGGTGGCCTATGTCGACCTGGTGTAGAGTATACTCTGCCTCACTGGATGCTGCACATGCAGACTGCACAACTCGTGAGTACAGTGCCATGTGCATCTCTGCAGCTGAAGACGATGGAACTAGTGCTGCTGCATCCTCCTGGGGGTCAACCAAGCTCGCAATGTGCTGAGACGCTGGAACATCAGATGCAGCTACAGGTGTCGCATCCGCGTCACAGCTTGTGTCTGTCAGGCGAGGAATGTGCGGTCCCATGCTGAGCGAGAAGGAGAAGGAGGAGTCGTCAGAGTCTGTAGAGCATGTGGAAACGTCGTCCGTGTAGGTACTGCCACTCTCTGCGTCGATGTGATCGGTAGGGCCACCAACAGGTGAAACCGAGGGGGCAGAACTCAGCTCATGCTGATGAAGTGACTCTATCTGCATGTATGGATCTACTTCGGTGTCCTCGACTGCTGCCGTAATGGACACAGGTGTACTGGGCTCCGGCTCAGCAATGTCCGTCAAGGCGACCAACAAGCGCAGCTGGCGCTCACGCACTGCCTCGCCGGGAAGGCTGGTCGTTGCCACTTGCTCAACAATGGAGTGAAGACCATCATCTGACTCCGTCATGTGTGTCGGTGCTCCGTCATGTGCATGGGACGTAGACTCAGGGAACATAGGTGTCTCCTAACGCTGAAGCTGGTGCTCAGGTAACGCTAATGACCGGGTGAAACCTGCTGAGTCTGCTACAGCATGTGTCCCAATGACACCTCTGAGAACTGCTGCTCTCAAGAATGCCTCAACCTCCAAAGGACCAACCGGCCGACTCTGCTCATGCACTGCGACTACTGTCGTACTGGTGTGAATCTCGTGCGCCCCTGGAGATCCGTGTGGGGTATCGCGATCCGCGCGAGACTCCTGTGCCACCGCCAGGCCGCTACCGGTCGGAGTCGCAAGTGGCACTGCCAAGGCACGCAGGACCTGCACTCCTCTTGATGCAACCTGCTATTGTGGAATGTTCGACTGCTGTCCCAGCGTATAAGTCGACCTCAATGACATGCACGTCCCAAGCACCCCAACATCAGCCGGACTGGTGTGAGTCTGCTGCACACTCTCCCCCAGACGTATCGTAGATGCATCTCGATCCATACGCGACTCCTGTGCCACCCCTGCACCTCTACCGGTCGGAACCGCGAGTGGCACCGTCCAAGGACGCCGTGCCTGCGCTCCTCCTGATGTCGTCTTCTGTTGTGGAAGATATGGATCCAACCTGGACGATGAAAGGCAACTCTCCATTATGAACGCCATGTCAGGGTCAGACTCCATGCCATGTACTATCACCGTATCATCTGAGTCTTCCTGAGCTGACGCTCGGGCAGCATGGCCCGGCGCAAGTGCGAATACTATCGCTACTGTCACATCACGCAATGCGCGGTGACCACACTCCCCCTCGACAGGTAGAGCAATGGAGGCCGAGGAGGTGGAGGATGTATCAATACCGGCGCGAGCATGCCGTGCGGATAACTGACGCCGGCGTCGCAGAGTCACTCGACTGGAACGACTGCATGACGGCGTGTCATCGCGAGATGGCGTCGTGGTCGCAGAGTGAAGGATCGCCAGGATGGTGGCAGCCTGGGACTCGCTGGCAGGTGGAGCTGAAGGCACACCATCTGATGAGGAAGGAGAGGATGGAGGAGATGTGATCGAAGAGGCCGTCAACAAGCGAGTAGTAGAAGCACGCTCAGTGACAACGAGGTCACAAAGCCGTTGTACCGTCTGCCGGAGGCTGTGGATCTCGGCGAATATGCTCGCCAGAGGTCGAGCTAGGGGATCTACCAACGCCGGTATATCCGTATGCTGTGGAGGACGCAGGCTCAGACGAGGCTGTAGCCAAGGTGGATGCCAGCCGAGAGGGCGCATCCAACAGCGACACCAACCATGACGTCCATCACCACAGCAGTAGCAGGCGAACGTGCATGGCGCCTTCTCAGATGTCCGCGCACTCATCTCGTGCGTTGGACGATGGATAGGTACCGAGGGCACCTACTCCCGGTGGTAAACACCATGCCACGGGAGGAATGAGGCCAGTAGGTACTGTCACTCCTGGAGGTCACGGCGTCCGGGTCAGCAAACGTGACCAGAGACTACAGTCCGACTAACTGCGGCCACTAGTGCTGCTGCCACTAATGGAGCGAAGACTGCTCCAAGACGAGAAGGGGTGGCGGCTGCAGGTGTGGCTGCTGCTCCAAGCGGTAGACGACCCAGCCCTCGGAGCTGGTAGGACTCAAATCCGCCGTCGATCCTACGGGGTGAAGTGCGGGCACCAATCCACAGGCCCCAGAAAGACACCGGTCGAGGATGCGTCTAGAAGCGGAGATCGTTGCCGACGACCGTCCGCTGTCGGCTGAGAAGATGAAAGTGTAAGCTGTCGCGCAGCCGCCGCACTATGTAGTCGTCGACACTTTACAGCCTGATGCTGCTATTGCAGCTATGAAAGCTGCAGCGACTGCTGCGGTGGTAGTTGGAAGATTATCCTCTTTTTTGTTTTGCCTTTTTTTTTCCTTGCCCACGGCCATCCCCCTCCTTTTCTTTCTTTTGCCCTCACCCTCCACCCCCTTTTTTCTTCCCTAGGGCTCCCCTCTGCTCGCCTTAGGCCCTCACCATTTTTTGTTGCTTTTTCTCTCTTTTTTTTTCTCACTCGCTTTCAGACGTACCTCTTTTTGTATTTTTTGTTACTCACCCCCTCTTTTCTCGATTGTCCAGAAGGTGGGCGAATGGAGAAAGTAAGGAAAGGGGGGGGTGTCCGGCCTGTCCGGCCCTCCCTCCCGTGCACGCTCGCTCGCTCGCTCGCTGAGCGAGCGAGTGAGCGAGTGGGTGTGGGGGGGAGGAGGGAGCGAGAGGAGGGGGGGGGGTCCTGTCCGCCCCTCTGATTCGGCCCCTCCGTCGGTCGGCCGACGGGGCCGACGGGGCCGAGGGGGCCCACAAGGCCGACGGGCCCCCTCCGAAGGGCCCCTCGGAGGGGCTCGGCAAGGCCCTCCGAGGGCCCCCCTAAGAAGAGGAGGAAGGGAGGGGGGGGTGCGAACGGGGCCCCCTCAGAGGGCCCCCCCGATCAGAGGCGGGCTGCAAGGCCCTCTTCGCAGCGGCAGCAGCAGCTGTAGCGGCAGGTGCAACTGCTGCTGTTGCTGCTGCTACTGTTGCTTCTGCTGCTGCTGCTGCTTCTGTAGCTACTGCTGCTCTGCGTAGCAGCTGCTGCTGTTGCTTGCTGCTGCCGTCGCGGCTGTTGCTGCTGCACGCTGCTTCTGCTGCCGCCGCTGCTGCAGTAGCTGCTCCTACTACTGCTCTACGCAACAGCTGCTGCTGCTGCTGCCGCCGCGGCTGCTGCTGCTGCTGCTCCCGTCGTTGCTGCACGCTGCTGCTGCTGCCGCCGCTACTGCAGTAGCTGCTGCTGCTGCTGCTGACGCTGCTGCTGCAGCGGCTGATGCGCTGCTACAGCTCCTCTCGCCGCTGCTCCTGCTGCACGCTGTTGCTGCTGCTGCTTTTGCTGTTGCTGCCGCAGTCCCTATTGTTGCTGTGTGCGGCTCACCGCCCTTGTGGCGTTCACGTGCAGTCGCTTCGCGCTCCCTCACGCTGCTGCCGGCGTGGCACCGCGTGGCGCGTTCTCTTTGCGTTCCGTCCACTGCTGCTGCTTCTGCTGCTCACACGCCCCCCTCTGCTCTGATACCAAATTGGAAATAATTCTAGGGCATGCAGGCCCATGCAAAACGAACATGAGCTCTGTGTGTGAGTGCGATGCAAGGCGGCAAGAATTTGGCTAAGTGTAGAATGCTGAGGATAAAGAACAAGGAGAAGTACAAATGAACCCCTAGCGGGCTTAAGTAGGGGCGCCGGCAGCTAGCCGCACTGGGCCCCGTCACCCCCGCTGAGCCCAAACGGGTCAGTGGGGAGAACACACTGCGTACACCACGATAACAATAACGGTGGTCTCCTCGAGGCACCGGAAAAGCTCTCCGAGTACCCGGGTCTCGACCACCGAGAAAATAGGAACAGTGTCAGGAAATCTCAGAATCAGCGTCCAGACATCACACACGGCTTTCCGAACATCGGAAGCCCCACAACAGCCATCGGGTCTCCTCGTCGCACTGGTATAGTCCACTGGGTGCGCGGGTCTCAACCCACCGAGAAAACTCTCCTAGCTCATGACAAGCCCACATGGCTGCCGGAACGCATCGACCGCGTCTCGCCAGCACTGTCGTAGATGCTGGAGAAGTCTCGGTGCAGTCCAGAGGCCCGTCGTGTCGTCACGCCCTCCTCTGCGATATACCACGAATGTGGGTATATCGGTAAACTAGCAGTGTCGGTCGTGACGGGTGGAAGCCAAACAAACCAACAAGGGATACGGAGTACGTGATTATAAACATTCCTAGACATCAACGACGTGGAAAAACGAGCAAGTACCTGGTCAAGTGGCATGGCTAGAATGCCGCGCACAACAGGAACCCCGAGACAACATTCCCGTTGGCAATCATCTCGTCACATGCTATTATGGTAGTGTCCTTTAAATTTGACTATTCTACAGAATGGAAGAAAGAAATTAACTGTTTTAGTCACAAACTCCACGACAGAACTTATTCCGTTCATTCAAGGGTTTATTTTACTATTCCTTTTTGGACGAATCACTCTTAAAATAATGAAAACCCTATCTCTCTGGCCACCATTTCGCGTTCCCCTTGTTCTCTCCCAGGGACTGCTGGCGGAACATGAGATGTTCACGTTTCGCACGCAATCACTTGTGGACTACACGCGACCGTGGAACAGAGCCAAGCGAGTTGCGAAGTGAGCTTTAAAGCGAGTTGCGAAGTGAGCTTCAAAGCGACGTGCGACGCTACTTGTGAAGAGAGCTGCGACGTGGGACTTCACCCTTAACATTTGAACCTTCTTGTTTTAATAAGCGAAGTCCTAGGGATAGACTAAGGGTATGAACAGGATGTTCGACCAAAACAGATCCCCAAGAAGCTAGTTGGTCTTTTGGACAAGCTGGTAAGAATTATCAAGGTTGAAAATTATTGCCAAATTCAATAGTCATTTAATTGAGTTTTAAAAACGGCCTTCATAAGAGACACCATCGTACCATCGTGACCTCTTGCTGCTTGTTTACATGTCGAGACGTTGTGGATGAAAAGGGACGAAGTGTTACTTCCCGAATGTACACTAGTCCTTAGAATCCCCATGTGGACCCCATGATTGCTATGGGACGTGGCTCAGCGCATCTTGACCACTTGCCCCGGCTTCCGACATTCCGTTTTTGAAGGTTTTAGAAGCTTTGACTAGTTTACATAATGGTCGACATGAATGTGGCGAACCGTTTTGATGTTACGAAACTATTTGGCCGACTTTTTTACGGTGCCAGGTTTCCACAAAACCTGGCCTCAATGTTCCCGAAGCCCCCCGACTTCTTGGTGGATCCTAATAACCCACTTAAGATGCAACTTCGCATGCGTAGCTCTGAACGAACGCGATAGACCTGGCATATTTCTAATTGTGATTAGCGTCATTGCATGTATGTGCGCGACTTGTTCGACACTTGCCATCGAAGTACACTTAATGCTTAATACAAATAACCCATGTAACCCAATTCCTCAAATCGCCTAGTACTCCAAACCTCGTCCATGCAAACCACCCACGTTCTTCTGGGAATTGAATGCAGAATTTTGAGAGGTAAACATAGTGTCAAAATGGTGAAATAAAGAGTAATCTCGTTATTTGACCCTTGCCTTTTTTAAAGCGGGGCATGTCATTGTGATTGTTTTATTCATAATGTGATTCATGGATGTAATTATTGGTATAATGAAATAATTGGGATTCCTGATATAATGCACAGAAAAGAGGCAAGCTAGTAATAATCTGCAGAAAGCGGAAGATGGTAGAGAATTGGGGCAACATGAAAGCCCGCCCTCTCTCAGGGCGTTCCGACACAAATTGTCTGTGCTACTTTTGTTCACGACCAGACCGTGCAGATAACTTCCTTGCTGATGCTTGGCGCGAAACCAAAATCTAGCGAGGGCCCCAGGGAATAGCACCCCGCCCATTCGCATTCTGGCCGGGTTTATCAAAAAATGGTTTTTGAACGGTACAGGGCCTCGCATGTTCAGCAGTCGCGCAAGAGATGAGGTCCGCGTCGAGCCCTCTACGAGCTCGACGCGGACCTCGATGGCCCAGCCGAACTGCCACACCTCACCATCGTTTGAGTGCATCATACAAGTCACAAGTTTCGCAGTAGCACTGTCTTAAGCGTCGTCCTCATGTCCAGAAGATAAGTGATGCTCTTCCTGCAACCCCCGGTGCTAACCTAGATCTGGACGGCCTGGAGGCTCTGTCGGGATGGAGGCGGGCTGTCCCTCTTCAGATCTGATCGAGATGGGAGACGAAGTTCAGTGGCGTGGGGAGAGCGACTGCGTTCCCGTGTCACCGCCCCTACTGCTCCCCTGCGACATGTCACTGCACATGTTATGGCCTCTGACTACCAGGTGGACACCAACAAGCCTCTTGCTAGACGACGAACCCAGGCCGCCGTCATCGTTCCTTGAAGAACTCCCCAACGGATGTGCTTTGTATCGCATTGCGGGCTACACGAGGGAAAAGCTTGGAGAGTGCGAACACTGCAACGATCCAGAGGCGTCTGATGAGCATGGTTCCATCACTGTGAACGAAGGCTTCCTGCAACCCCGACTGCAACCAGGATCGGACCGTAAATCCCAACCTGATTCTCCAGAAAACTCATCTAAGTACTGGCTTCGTTCGGCATCACGAAGAGGCCAGGGCAGCAGGGACACTTC
>SZWC01001654.1:217544-240515 GCA_023375785.1 Penium margaritaceum
AACAACCTCCGAGGCATTGATCACTTGATCGAAAGCTCCTATCCTTGTCACCGGCCTAGTTTTCTAATGCGCTAGGATGTCGAGCCTACAAGTGGGGGAAGTGTATTATCCCTGACAAAGATGAGTCCTCGAACTCAATGACTCAGGCATTTCTGTTCTTACATTCATGTTCCATCGCGCACCAAACTTTGGATGTTTACGCCACTTGGATGAGGACATTTTGGCCACCTTCCCCGACCTTTAGTGTTTTCTTCCAGAAGGTACTGAATCTTCGACCACTTTCCACAATGTTGCTGAGAAGTGTCGTAGACTATATCAATGTTTTGACATTTTTTGGTCAACTTCTTGATGGCATTAAATCTTAAAAAAATTGTACCTTGATATTCTTGAAGCCCCCCAACATCTCGGTGGAGCTTCTCAAAGGAGCCACTCAAGGTGCAACCCCACACAAATCGCTCGGGTCAAGCACCAAGGATACGACATATGCCTCATTGTCATTTGCTACATTGTATACATGGGCTCAATTATCTCAATACTTGTCATAAAAGTACGCATACTATTTGATGCAAGCTAACCATTTGTCCTTAATCTTCAAATCATCTTTTGTCGCACACATAATCCCTATGAACCACCTACTTTTGTGACATCACTCAAGTACACGAGTTCCTAAAGTCCATGTGTGGAATTTTTTATCATTACATTTGTAGCCCACCATGCGACGACTTCAAGATTTGTACACCGATTGGCCAAGGGCATTTTGGCCACCTTCCTTGACCTCCAGTATACCCTTATAGAATTTTCTAACGACTTTGGCCAAATTCCATAATGGTCGACAAAGGTATTGCCAACCATATCAATGTAAGGATATTGTTGGTTTGACTTCTCGATGGCACTAGGCTTCTATAGCAATGCACCTTGATGTTTGTGAGGTCCTCTGATTCCTCAGACGAGCATCTCAAACCACTCACAACATGACCTTGTATGGCTCGCTTGGCTTGAGTGACGTGGACACCACATATGCCTCAGTGCCATTCTCGGCATTGAAAATGTGTGTGTGATTCACTCGCGACTTATCATTGAATCATAGTTATGGCTTAATGTAAATTTTCTAGTAGTTCCAAATCCTTGAATTGACCTTTCCCCAAAACTCATCCCTGTGAACCACATACGTTCTTCTCAATGTAACGCTTGGTATGTGAATGCACTGGTGTTGGAGGGACACCCGATGCATCAACAATACGTGGCAAAATTCTGGCACAAGTCTTCAACGCATGTCCACCGTTCAGAACATTACAAACTTCAAAGCAAACACTGAATGGAATGAGCACAACTGGTGACGAGAAGCAATCCTCCGAAAACACTCCAGCAATGGAGGATTAGCACCATGCAAACACCGACATACTCCAGACAAACCATACAACAATGGCAACATTTGTAGTGAAGAGTGCAACACAAACAAACCTGATGGCCAACCCAGTGACAGACCCCTTAGGCTCAGTAAATCCTTTGCCTCCACCATTGCCTATCACTCAAACCCAGGCACGATGAGAGGCACTGGCCAACAAGAGCGAATCAACAAGGATGTGTAATAGAAGTTGTTGGGACTTGAGGGCCTGAACACCCATCTGCTCAAACAACTCAACATGGTGGTGGAGGAGCTTTGGATTTCTCGTGCACGCAAAGAATTTCTCATGAAGAAAGTTTTACAAATCTCATGTGAACCCCAGATTCCACCACCACTCCATGGGTCATTCGATCCCGCAAACTCCAAGGCAAGGAAGGTTAGGATGTGGATGATGAGTTTGGATGTGTACTTTACCGCTACAAGGGTCAACAATGATAAAAAGGAATAATTTTGGCCTGGTGGCCTTGCTTTTGCGTGGCACGGCTATATGTTGGTGGTCTCATCTAAGACCATCCAACAACAAGTGGAGATGGGCGCAACCAAATGAATGACTCACACGATCGCTCTCACATCATCAATCGCATACTTACTTCCTTACGAACACCACAATACAACGCGACACGAATCTCTCTCGCCAACAAAAATGTAGTGCGACATTGCGCATGCCACCCTTACTCTTTTTGGGAAGTTAAACGCATGGTACATACAACAACATTGATGCTAACGGTCTAGCATGACTGAGTATACATGGTGTTTCTGCAAAATCATCACCAGTAGTGAATTCGCCAATGAAGAGCTATGTTTTCACTACAACAACAAACTCGAGTAAGATATCTGGTGAGTAATGGCCATTTTTGGCATCTAAGACGACTGTCTAAAATTATTCGCAGCAATCTTCTGCATCAATTATGCCAACTACAATGCTCAGATACAAGAATCTAAGGGATTGCAATCCCAAGGCCACATTCCTTATCATGGTGGAGGAAATTCACATGATGCAGAAACCTTGTCTCCAATGGAGATCAACGTCATCAATCAACACAATCAATCGCCCCGCGAGAGTTGCGGGGAGCCGGACAAGATCTTGTGTGATTATTGGAACAAAAAGGGCATCAACAAAACAAAATGGGAGGGAACTCGTAGAGGAAATATGAGCGTGTCAAGAAATGTCAAAGGAAAGGAGAAGATGGTTAGGCTCTTGTCTGGTCCAAAGTTTTTTGTGTCGTCCAACCACCCAACTGAGCAGCTCACATCACCGTAGATGAGGGNAACCTTGTCTCCAATGGAGATCAACGTCATCAATCAACACAATCAATCGCCCCGCGAGAGTTGCGGGGAGCCGGACAAGATCTTGTGTGATTATTGGAACAAAAAGGGCATCAACAAAACAAAATGGGAGGGAACTCGTAGAGGAAATATGAGCGTGTCAAGAAATGTCAAAGGAAAGGAGAAGATGGTTAGGCTCTTGTCTGGTCCAAAGTTTTTTGTGTCGTCCAACCACCCAACTGAGCAGCTCACATCACCGTAGATGAGGGTATGTGAGATTGTGAAGTTTGACAAGGGGTAAGAGGATGACCAACATGCAATGCTGCTATGGATACAATCAAGGGGTTGCAAAAGTCACAGAACGGTTCCAACACTACGGGATGCAGGAGCTTCTCACATACTTTTAAGAAACAACATAGTAGGAAAGACTGGATTTGCATACCAAACCGGGTTGTCTAAAAAAAAAACCGTGGACGGAATATTGTAGATCCATCGACTTGTGAACCACATCAAACTAGAAATAAGAAATCTGCTAGACGCCACTACTTGGAGGGCTTGCCTAGTGAGCGACCACAAAATCATCCTCGAACGCGATTTCCTATACTAGCATAATCCACTGGTGGACCTGAGTACAAGATTGGTCAACATTGGTATCGCTGTCACAAGATAACGTGTACCTCTGGTCGAGAAATCCACAATGTAGCGGTGTTTGCGAGAAGCAGTACATATGGAATCAGCGGAAGAAATTGTGGTAACCACAAGACGCTAGCCAATTTCCTTGGACGTGGCCAAAGCATGCCTTAGGCAAGGAGCTCAAGTATGGCTAGCCATGTAAAGGTAAGAGAAGCAAAACAATTGCAGCTGCTGAGTCCAAGACATCGACCTCGACACAAGAAAAGTTCATAGAAAAATCAGAGAATTTTGCAACACTCATAGAGGAGTTCTAAGGAGCTTTCTCGACAAACTATCCTAAGAGCTAACTGAGTAGTAAATCATGGACCATTACGTAGACCTCAAGTAGGGCAGTAGACCAACGGTGAAAGGGAAATATTGGATGATTGATTACAAGCTGGACGCGATGCTCGATCAGGGGTTCATCACACCTTGCAGGTCCCTATGTGCACAACCTGTACCTTTCATAAAAAATAAGACTAGAAAGATTCACACGTGCATGGATGACCTAGTGTTACATAACATCACCATGAAGAGCCACTATCTTCCCGCACGAGCAGAAGTTGTTTTTTGAAAAACTGCACGGGACCCGAGTTTTTAGAAAAATCAACTTATGTATCATATATCAGCATCACTGTGTATCGGATAAGGATGTCAAGAAGACAGAATTTTACACCAGATACGGACACATTGAGTTCACCGTTATGCTGTTTGGACTCACCAATGCAATATTTATAGCCACGATGAACAACAGATTCCGCCTGTACATTAGTGACTTTGTCGATGTGTATCTCGACGACATCCTGGTGCACAGTCGCATCCCCCAACAGCACGATGGGAATCTTTGAAAATTTTCAAAGTCTTACAAGTGATTTTTTAGAAATCTCTTAAAGTGGGAATTTGGTCGCTGCTTGATAAAGTTTTTGGGCCACATCATTGGCGAAGGGCAGATTGCCGTGGACGCGAAAAATTTGGAGCCGGCCGCTTATTGGCCGATGCCCATAAATGTTGGGGCCATCTAATTATTGTTTAGCTTCCACAATCACTATCCTCAATTTGTAAATAATTGTTCTTGAGCATTACTCTTCTTTTTTATCTCAATAGAAAACCACTAAGTGGATGGGGGGATATCAAAGAAGAAGAGTTGAACTTTTTGAGAATCGTCCTGACCTTGACACCAACCTTGCTATTTGCATATCCAATTGGGGGCGATATCATGGCCACCGACGTGTCCGGTCCAGCCATCGGAGCCATTCTCCTCCAAGATAACAGTGGTGGAGAACAATTGGTCACGTGTATGTCAAGAAAATTGTGCGAATCAGAACTAAAATTTGCGGTGCAAAAAAACAAAATGCTCACAGTCGTGCACGTGTTCAAGACATGGCGGTGCTACTTTGAATGCCGATGACATACCATTTGTACCAACCATCATGAGCTGGTCAGCACCAATGGGGCAACCAAACTACCGACCGCCAAACTTCCATATAGCATTTTTACTTCCACTTCAAGTGGTAAAATTCCTTTTGAAGTGGTGCATTGCAAACCTCCTGCCACACTTTCTTGGATTACAAATCCAGAGCAACATCGACGTGCCTGACATCCATTGTAGGGGTTTTCCAATCATTTGGGAGGAAATACAATAGAACCCTCACAAAGACAGAAGCAACCCTAGAGCAAGTAGCCAACCTACATCACCGCGATCACATGTTTAGTGTTGGCAGTTGTGTCCTCAGCTTAATGAAGATCAAAATCCGATGAAAAGACTTTGCAAACCTCAAATCCCATTGCTTCCAAGCATTTCACATTAAGAGAGTGCAAACCCATGTTATGATTTGATTTTGCTTTCCTAACAGAATGGCAATTGATCATGATTTCCACATTAGCAAGCTTAAGCACTACTATGAACCCAGGACATACTTCCCTGGCTGAGACATTGTACCTCCACCTCTTATACAAGTGGAAGGGAATATAGGGTACTTGATTGAAGACATCCTTTGACATTGATGTTAAGGACAAATGCAAGATATTTTGGTCAAGTGGCATGGCTGTGACACCACGCACAATAGGTGGAGATCCTAAGATAACCCCTGAGATGTCGCTCAGCTAATTGACATCTATTACCGTCATAACCATTCTATGTCTGCTACCACAAGATGACATCATGGATAAACGGAGAGATGTGTTACATGTCTGACGTACACAAGTTGATAAACTTTGCAAGTGGGTGTTTTTGTTATTACATTCATAGCCCACCGCCCAAGGACTTTGGGATTTCCATACTGATCAGAAGAGGGTAGTTTTGCCATGTGTCCCAAAGTACTGTGTTTCATTCCAAAAGTTTGTGACAGTTTCAACCATTTTCCATAATGTTCGACAGGAATATGAAAAACCATTTTTGATGTTTTGATACTGTTCGATTGACTTCTTGACGTTGCAAGACATTTGTAAAGGCGCGTCTCGACATTCTCAATGCTCCCTGATTTCCGAGTGTAACTTCTTGAAGCAACCACTCTCGGCGTGACTTCACACGCGTCGTTGAGCTCGACCAAAGAGGAGCCAATATGTGCCTCATTCTCATTATTGGCATTCTACTTGTTAGGCCAAGCGGAAGGTGGTTCATTGGGATGAGGTGTGGGACAAGAGAAAATTTGAGGATTTGGTGGATAATTTGTAATAAACGGGAAGTCTGCTTCGATGTCAAGTGTAGAGTTAGTCAAGCACTTGTCTTCAATGCCAAGAATGAGAGTAAGGCATAAATTGGTTCCTCCGTTCTCAAGCTGAGCAACGCATGCGAAGTTGCACTGTGAGTGGCTACCTTGACAAGTTGCATCAAGAAAACAGGGGGGCTTGAGGAATCTTGAGGTGCTTCTTCATAAAAGTCTAGTGCTCTCGAGAAGTCAACCAAACTATGTCAAAACATCAATGTACATGAGGCAAATTCTGTTGACCTTGCTGGAAGGTGGTCAAAGTTTTAAGAATGTTCTAGAACTAAACAGTAGAGGTCGGGGAAGTTGGGCAAAATGACTTAAGCCTAACGGTGTAGAATACCTAAAGTCTTCATGCGGTGGACTGCGAGTGCAATGCAACTCAAAACCACTTGTGGAGTTTAGGAACTCATGTACGTTAAGAATTTAACACATTCTCCGTGTTATGTGTTGCTTCATGACTTGTTAGCAAACATAGGCTGGTGAAGACAAAAACATGGCTCCCAAGTATTGTGCGCGTCATCGTAGCCATGCCACTTGACTAGATGCTTGGTAGTTTTTCCATACTGTCGATGTCCGAGGATGTCTTTGATCACATACTTCTTATCGCCATTTACTTGTACTGGAGGAGGTTTGATTTCTCTACTAGGGAAGACAAGGTGGATCGCCACGATGTCATACAGGTAAGTCAAGGGACGATAGGGATTTGCATTTGCTGTATACCATCATATACCATCATATCATACCATCAGGTTTTTATATCTGCAAAAATCTATCCTCGGTTTAAGGTTTCCTAAATCAAAGAGGACATGATGTTTCCATTGAACACGTCATCGCTGTGGTGTTGGTTCAACGCTCGCTTCATAGCTGATTGACTCTTTACGAGAGCTAATTCTGTGTCCTCCCACATGCTTGTGAAGTCCCTATGGTGAATATCGACCGTGATGATGTTTCTTTGACTAACATCTAGCCAGTGTGGCAGGAAGTTTGCTTCACACCACTTTGAAAGAAATTTACCCGTTGCGATAAAAGTGGTGGTATTATTAGCGAGTATGATGGTTGGTTATTTAGTATGCTAGTCGTGATGTTCATGCAATATGTAGAGCAGTTGTTCGAGCACCTGATTTTTCATCTCGATTAGCCCGTAGGTTTACTAAAGGATGGGACGCCGCTATTATGTCTTGAATTTGTGCATGACTACAAGCATTTCATTTTCGTGCATCGCATAGTTGAGTTAAAGCTTGCGTAGTTTTTGCAACATGTATGCGACCGATTGTTTACCACCACCGCTATCTTCAAGGAGAACATCTCTTATGGCTCAATCATATGTGACAAATGTACCGAAGGCCATGATGGAGTCCACCGTTGGATCAGTCAATCGTAAGGTTGAAGTTAAAGTCAAAGCAAATCTCAAAGAGTTTCATTCTTCTTGTTTTTTGTACCGACATTTCAACTCGATGGTTTTTTGGGTAAGATCGCTGGGGCGATGAAACTCCAGCGTAGTTCTTTTACAAACCAATGGTAGTAATTGCATAAGTTCAAATGTACTTGGACGTTGGAAAATTTTGTAAGCGTTCGCCAGTTGTGAGAGTGTGTGCTCTCAGGAGGTTAAGCTTTAGTGTGTGGAGAGCATGGTCGCAGCAAGAAGATTTGATTTGGAGAAGTCTGGAAGCTAGAACTAAAAAATCAGGTTAATGACAATGAACAAAGTACAAGGTATTCATACTATCTGGCTAGCTACTCTAGCCCTGGCCTACTACTTTCTTAACTTGCTCTAGCAAGCTACTTCCTGCTGATCCCAGTGCTTTGCTTGTATCTATACCTGGAGCTATACTTGCACCTAATGACTAGTGCAAAGAGTGCTCGGCCGTCGATCGTCTACATTGACGGTCTTGCTTGTCTCTCCACGAGCCTCCGCGTTGCCTTGACGCCTCTTGACAGTGGGTGCGGTTGTCTTGTTGCGTACGCCACCGGTGGTAGTATGACTATTGCGTAGTTGTTGCCACCAGAACTCCCTCTACGGTTGACCGCGCTCAATGTTGGGAGCCCGCCTCCAAGAGAGGCCCATTGGCGGGTAGCATATGTTGGTTTTTGTGAGCTTGCAACGACAAAGCCACCGCGTGCTCTGATGCAGCAAGGGGGTCCCCTGCTGCCGTAGGATCTTTTATGCCCAGCAAGCATGCATTGTACACTGTGTTCAGAAACTAGCGGAAGCAAGAATTATGGAGTTGAATCTTGTTGAAAAGTAAAAGTATTGTACAAGGAACAACAGTTATGCAAACAACTCAACAATGTGCTCTGACATAACTCCTGGCCCTAAACTGGGGCGCAACGCCTTGCTAGACCATCAAGGCCGTCAGAGCAAGGGTCTCGGCACAGGCACCGTCGCAACAGTGAACGGCCTTCAGGATGTCAGGGCGTCCTCCTCCCAGGATGGCAGGCCTTGCCAGGTTTACAGGGGTCTTGGAGGGTTTGACCTCCTCCCAGGCTGGCAGAGCTTGCCAGGCTTACAGGGATCCTGGAGGGATCACTAGCATCGTCCTCCACCCAGGCTGGCACGCAAGTGCCAGGCTTACAGGGGTCTTCGGAGGAACTCCAGCAGCATCGTTGCTGAAGGTGCTCTGGTGCTAAGGCATGGAGCCTTGCACGTGGTGTTGGAGAGATGATACTGGCAATGCTAGGATACTGAGAAGTTGCAGGACCTCCGCCTTTTATACTTGAGGTCCTGGCAAGTTGACCACCTGAACGAGAAGCTTCCTTCAGGTTGTTCAGGTCTGTTGCCACCTCTGCCTTACTCTTGAGAAGCTTCCATCCAGTGGAAGCTTCCTTCAGTTCTGGGCTCTTAGTGGGACCTATGCTGCTCCAGGGGGAAGCTTCCTCCTTTAGGAAGCTTCATCAGGTCTTCAGGTGAAACTTCACCTGAAGGTCGCTTATTCATCAGGCCTTCCTATGCTGATCGTTGATCTTGCCATGCTGCCGCATCAGGCCTGTGGATCAGAATCCACCTGAAGCTCGTACCAGATTGACCCATGAAGATCCAAGGGCTTGGGCTTCTTGCTTGATTGAGGTGATGTTGTTCAGGCCTCTGTTCAGGGTGCATGTTACCTGTCCAGTCGTCAGAAGCCCCTCTTGACCTGAGTGCCTGTGCAGCACTATGCACGTCTGTGATTCCATAAAGCATGTGCTTTGCATGTGCATACTTGTCCACAAAGCACCTTTCACACCCTTCAAGGCTGATCTCCAGAGAAAATGTGGAACTTATCCGTCAAGATTCTCAGCCGAGCCGCACCCGGTAGATTCACGGAAAAATCTGTAAAATCCTCTCAAAGCCTCCGATTGGAGTGCCGTATGTGCCATATTGAAGCAGTAAATCAGCACTACTATCACTCACTCCAACAGCATATGCGATACGCTGCCCGGCGAGAGGGGGAAGTCACCCCCGCATGGCGTGTTTGGAACGTCGCGTGGGAATTTACGCGAAACAGACCTCTAACGCAGCATGAACTCCAAGCCGGCGCTCGGTCGCACGCTTGCTCCTCCTCGTCCTCCTTCTCGCATCAGCGATCGAGGGAGTTGAGCTCAATCACGACCTGGATTTGTGAAAAAGCGGAAAAAGGCTAATGTGCCCCTGAAACGTAGACAAGGCCCTGAGTATGCCAAAAGAATATGGGGCACCCCATTACTCCTGTCTGTAACTACCCCCATTTTTTTCGTGTCCATGGTAATCTGTCCACCGGCGATGATGTGGTCCAATTACTTGATCAAACCGTGAATGAAGTCACACTTCAAGAAGTTTCTTAAAATTTTCTTCTTTTGTGAAATGTTAAGAATTTTTTGAAGATGTCCAACATGCTCCTTCTGGGTCCAGCTATGTACAAGATTGTTGTTGAGATACATAACAACCAAGTAATGGAGACACGAGCCAAAGATGTTTTTAATCACAACCACAAATGTTGTGTGGGCATTTGCGAGTAAAAATGTCATAAACATTAACTCAAAGTACCCATGTTTTGTGGGAAACATTGTCTTATCGTCATCCTTATGAGATGCACAAATCTTAGGATAGTTAATGCATCGGGTAGTTTTGTTGAATATTTGAGCCCGTTAGAGCTGATAAAAATTTCATGTGCTTGCGGGAGGTGGTACCTGTTCTTGATGGTTATTACATGAAATCTTTGGTAGTCCATGCACATACACATGCCTCTAGTTTCTTTTTTTTTTCACAAAATGTAAAGGTGTCGTGTAGGGTGATGGGAAGGGTCCGATGAAGCCCTTACCAACATCTTGTCCCGCTGCCTATTGAGTGTGGTTTTCTTATGGTCTCCTTCAACATCGGTGTGCTCTTTGGCTTTAAGTCTCTCTGATGGTTGATGTTCCACTATAGAGGTAACTCTGAGGGAAGTTCATCGAGAAAACCCTTCTAAACTCCTTAATGAGTGCTGTAACATCCTCTTGTATTTTTGCAAACTTCCAAGGTGTTGAGGCTGTCATTATTGCCTTGACAACCGTGCTATCTTCTACTTCCCCTACCTCTCGGTGGAATAGCCACACTTAAGCTCCGCACTTCAAGTACCTCTTTTCCAGATGTAGTGATATTGGTTGGCATCATGCGGTTGTTGCAACTTTCTCCATTGCTCCTACCTCTTTTGCTTCTCGTAACTACGATTGTGTCATCAAGGGGTATCACCAGAGGCAGGTGTTGTTTTTTGCCAGCGATGTTGATGTAGATCAAGCCACTGTTCCAAACCACTTACAAATTGTGCCACTACAGGAATTCGCATCGGAGGATGACTTTGTGGTTGCTCATTGGGCAAGTTCTCACAACCGTTATGTCATGCATATCATTGATTTGTAGTGGGTGTTGCTTGTGATGACGGCATATGTGTTGTCATCTGTGAATAGGTTTTATTTCAAACATGTGAGGTTCAGTCTTTGGTCCTAGCTTTACAAACATGTCGTTGCTTACAAAGGTATGAGAAGCTCATCCATTTAGTAATGGTTGTAGAATTATGCTACTCTTATAGACCCTCAATTGTACCTATAATAGTATCGATGGTTGGTCGTCCTCATACCCGTTTTTGAACTTTGCAATCTCAGGAACACTTACATACGGTGATGTGAACGGCTCAGATAGGTGATCATTTGACACAATTTTTTTTCACCTATTAGGAGCCTCGCCATGTACTTTTCCTCTACCATTTCTGAACTCCTCCGTTTTTTGCTACTTCTCCCCCTGTTTGTCTTCTTGATGTTGTTTTTTATGGTCTCGCAAGATATGGCCCTACTTGTGACAAGCCAAACAAAGCCATTGATTGTGTTGATCGGTTGCGTCTATCTTCATCAGAGACGAGGTTTTTGTGGACCAAGACTTTACCACAAGAAGAATTGTGGCATTGGAATCACTAGTGGTTGGAATCTTATACCCGAGCATTGTATTTAGTTCTGCCGATGCAATCGACGGTTAAGATCATTCGCACAAGGTTGTTATTGATGTTGAAAATGGCAATTTTTTGTCGCATGCCTCGCATGAGGCCGTTCTTATAGTAGAAACATAACTTATTGAGGGTGAGGTCACTACCGATGATGAATTTGCAAAAACTCCGAATGAACTCCATCACATTCTACCAATGGCGTCAATGTTAGAGTCTTTACCGTGAGTTGGAGTTCTCATTGATTTCTCCAAAGTGAGTGAGAGAAACGCACAAAAACTTGCTCCATGTTTTAAGTGGTGTGAGTAAGTCGTGCCACATCGGATTTAGCTCCTTGAGAGGTAGTACATCCCTTGTCGACGATGTGAGAGTGGTCACAAGAGATGTGAATAAGGTTTGAGTGGTTTCTTGCTGTCGTTTGATGGGCTTTAGATTGGACCACCAACAAAAGTTTGTGCTACAAAAAATCAAGATCGGGAGGTCAATTTTCTTGTTTTCGTTGGTGACCCTGGCAAGGCTGACGTACACCTCCAAAATTTTCAACCACAACATGTTTGTTGGTCCTTCTGATTCTATAGGGTCAAATGGCTTCTGAAGTGTTGGTCAAGTGTGGGGTTTGCAAATTCATTTGGTGATTACTACTTCACACACACAAAAGATCCAAAGATCCTCCATTGCTAGTTCGAGTAATTGAAGTAGATGGATGTTCACGCTCTCGGGTCTGGAAAACGTCTTGTAGATTTCCTAATTGATGTGAGTTTGTGTGTGGTTGTCTCCAAGCGTGCCAGGTGTCAAAGCGACGGGTAGCGAAGGGGTGAAGGGTTCAATAAGCCTGAGGGGTCCGTCACCGGGTTGGCCGGCGGGGGCCGGTGTTTTGCTTTTCATTCTCAAGCATGCCAATGATTTCTTGTTCTCTTGGAGTGCATCAAATTTGGCATGCTGTTCATTCTCCATAAGTGTAATACTCGTCGGGGATTGTTCCTTTTGGCAGTTGCGCTTCTTGCATTCACTTTTGTTTTCTCAAGTCTTTCTTCTGGGAACGATGGAGAAATGCTAAGGATGCATGCAATGTTGACGCAAAGTAGTTAATGTGTCGATTCCCCCTCGAATGCTATTGGATTCCAATACCATTTGTTACTGTGAGCAAAAGGTAGGTGGTTCAGAAGAATGAGGTGTTAAAAAACAGACGATTGAAGGATTTTTGACATATTGATGAGTTTTGTAAGCAACACGTCAACTTTGATGACAAGTGTTGAGTAATTCAAGCAAATGTATTCAATGCCGATAATGAGAATGAGGCATATGCCGGGTCAAAGGCGCTTGAGCCGGGCCACGTGTTTGTAGTCACATAGTGAGTGGCTACTCTGACAAGCTATACGGAAAAGGCGAAGGCCTTTGAGAGTGTCGATGCGCTTCTTAAAAAAGAGTTTCGCGGCATCGACAAGAGGACCAAATGTTTTTGGAACATCGATATAGATTTTAAATCTTATGTCGTCCTTTTTGGAAGGTGGACTAAGTTGTCAGAAACATATGGAACAGAACACCAAAGGTTGGGGTTATTGGCCAAAATGACCATGGGAAAACGGTTTGAAAATCATGAAGTCATCGCGGGATGGGCCACGAATGGAATGACAAACATGCTCACTTACGGAGTTGAGGGATTTCTGTACGTTAAGAACGTAAGAGTTTATGCGTGCGCCACTCAATCTACTCTTGTCATCAAGTTACAATTGTTTCTTAACACAAATCATCCATTTGTCTCAAATCTACAAATAAGTTTTTTGGCACCTCATGGTTGTGAACCGTCCACATTGCGCTACGTGTAACATTAAGGGTCAATTACTTCCTTAGTTATGGGTTATGCAAGTTATTGTCTTATGTGATTTGCCATATTTGTCTATACATGAATATTCTTTACAATCGGTAGCCTTGATCTCTGAGCTATAGTTACGCACTTTGTCAACGACGGTGTACGAGGCTTCATTTTAGAATCAAAGCGATAGGTGTGATACTTCCTAACCATGGAATGTGCTCGTGAAGAATGCTATGTCCGATGGAAAGCACGAAAACTTTTCAACGAAATCCAAAGCAAACTCTAATTCTACTTAATTTGAACTCTTTATTCATAAAAGTGTGGGACATTCCTTCCATTTCTCTTAACCAAGAATAAATCAATAAAACAAAGAACATAAGCCAAAATCACTTAATGACATCAGAATATTCATATTTTCAACAGTTTCCTAACGTTGAGGAAGTTTAATAAGTTAATTGAATGAAAAATGCTGATTTATTCAGTTAAACCCATCAGTTAATTCATTTAAAACTTAATGAAATACAAATATTATTCAAAATAATAGTTTGAGGAATAGTATTATTTTAACCATGAAATGTAGGAATTCACATTCAAACTAAACTATTAAGCTTTCAAGAAAATAAATTATTAATGTCATTGAAATGCTACAATTGCTATGAAGTATAATAGATTGATCTTGAGGATTAGGATATTGTTTTAGACTTCCATAGTCAATGAAAGGGTTACTTTTCTTGAAACCTTTCTAAAGTACAAATTGTTCGTGATCATAGGTATAAATGCAAGCATGATGATTAGAAAAGTTGGATGAATTAGTAATCAGTATGGAAGCTTAGAAATCGTTAGATCCATTGAGAAGAGTATAGTTTCATAAAAAAATGTTATGCATGGAAAATATAATACATTTGAATAAAACTTGCTACACCTGCCTAAAAGTTTAGAAATGATCAATTGTCTATCAAGTGATTTAATTTGTGAGAAAAGGGAAAATTTTTACTACGGTTTATGATTTGATTATCTCATCCAAAAGTTTTATTACAAAGTCTCCTCACAAACTGAGAAAAGTCCTTTAAAGACGACATGAAGCTTCAATCCAATAGAAAGGATACGTACATGAAAACAAGTAATGAATTTACCCTGAAACACTTTTCAAAGTTCTAAAGTTTCATGATTTCAAGCACTTACTTAAAACTTGATACTTGTAAATAGCAGTTTTACATGTATAACAGGTAGTTGTAATGTTTTTGAAAAATAGAGCTTTGTTGAAAAGGTTTAAATGTCTATAAAACTTATCATGATTGAACTTTCATGATTCCTATATAAGTTATACGCGTAATTTTTGCATCCATCCCCACAAATATGAACATTAGGTTTCAAGATAGATATCATTTCAATGATTGTTTTAAGTAATGAATAGATATTACGTTTTTCATACAAAATGTTTGTATTTGAATGCCACAAGGTTTTAAACTTCCATTATTGTAATCATGTTTTGTTACATTATTTCCTGAAAGAATATATTGTATTTACTTATACGAATGAATTTATTTTTGTTTCTCGGAAACATATTATGTTATTATATTTTTATGTTAATTATTCTGAAAACTTTCATTTAAGCTAGAAGTTGATTGAAACTATTAATAGGTTGATGGAATGAAGTTATTGTCTTATCTTTTTTGTTTTGTTAGTTTTATTGGTTAGGAGAAATGGATTTTTGTTCAAAAAGTTTCTTTTTGTGAAGGTAGCATTTGTATTGGTTAGACCTCGATTAGTGTAACGAGGTGCCCTCTTTTTTCTGGCATACTCGGGGCCTCGTCCGAGTATTGGGGGCATGCAGGCCTTTTTTCCGATTTTCAGAAATCCAGGTCGCGGTCGAGCTCACCTCCGCTCGACAGCCGATGCGCGGAGGAGGAGGAGCGAGCGCGCGAGCGAGCGCCGGTGTGGAGTTCACGCCGGCGCTAAGGCCCTGTTTCGTGCGAACCCCCACGCGGCGTTCCGAACACGCCACGCGTGGGTGGCTTCCCCCCTCTCGAGAGGTAGCATAATGGTGACGCTACCCGCCGAGGGGTCGTTTCGACGGACGGCCCCGGCAACGGATGCGGCCAACGGCAGTAGTAAAACCGGTGACTGCGACCGTGCGACGGTTGCAGTTTTCCGGTGGCGTGTCCAACAAGGCGACCGCATCCACCGCCGAGAGGCATACGGGAGCAACGAGGCGGCTCGCCGAGAGACAAGATCGACCGTCGATCTCGACGATCGACGGCCGGGGACTTCTCGCACGAAGAATTAGGTGCAAGTAGAGCACCAGGTTCAGGTGCAAGTAGAGCACCGAGTTCAGGTGCAAGTAGCTTGGCGTAGCAAGCTAGGAAAGCAGTAGGCCGAGGCCTAGGCTAGCCAGCCGGACAGTATAAATACCCTGTACTCAGTTCAATCTCATTAACCTGTATTTTTCCAGCTCTGGTTCCCAGACATCTCCAAGTCTATCTTTCCGCTACGATTATGCTCTCCACACACCAAGGCTGAATGTCCAGAGAGCACCCACTCTAACATCTGGTATCAAAGCCAGAGCCAGGCGTTGGGCGACAGCGCTGCCGGAGCTCGCGAAACTTCAAGGAGCAAAGGCACGGACTACGCCGGACAACGTTGAGGCTGATCGAGAGGGAGATTGCTGGACCAGACTCCGAAGCCAACGCACGAGCCAACCTTTGGAAAATTTTCTACATTTCCAGAGCGTCCACACGGCCTACCGTGCGTGCGCGGGAAACGACGGGTGACTCCCACGCACTTCGAAGACCTCAGATTTTTGTCCCGTACTGCCGAATTGTTGCCAAAATGTTTTTCGATAGCTGCCGAAACGCTGCCAAATTTTTCCGAAGGATCTCCAGTGACTAACATTTATCTAGAGCCATGGAGTAGGCCCTGCAGCAGATTGTGGAGCAGCTGGGAGCCCTCAAGCTGGAGAACAAGCGGCTCAATCGGTAGATGGGTGACCTACAGGACGGGACTAACGCTGGACAGGTTGGGGCGGCCCGGTCAAGGAGTCCGCCAAGACCAAAGCCAAAGGCTCCGGAAGCGTTTAACCCCTCTGTCAAGGGAGCGAGCATTCGGACCTGGTTGTTCGCGATGAACAGCTACTTTGGGGTTCTGGGTCACCCTCCAGAGGACGATGTTGTGCGTGTGTCATTCGCGGTGACACTGCTACGCGGAACAGCATTGGAGCGGTGGAGGCAGTTGAATATGCTGGCCACTCGAGGTGGAGGTGGGAACGCAGCTGTGCAAAATGCCGTGTTGTGGCAGCCAGGCGCGAGGCAAGCTGAAGCGCGCGTGCCGACAACATGGGAGCAGTTCGAGCAAGCCATCAGAGATCGATTTGATCTCGTGAACGCCTCCATGGTCGCGTGTAACAAGTTGAAGCAGCTGAAGCAGATCGGCTCGGTGCAGGAGTACACACGTCGTTTCTTGGCACTGTGCTCGGAGATCGACGACATGAGCGAGCCGGAGATGGCAGACAAGTACCACGGCGGCTTGAAGGCAGAAATTCAGCGCACGTTAGCACTAAGTGGCATCACAGAGTTCTAGGCGATGGTAGCCACTGCTGAGTGCGTTGATGCGCTACGCTACCATCGAGGGGGTTTTCGTGAGAAACAAGAGAATTTTCAGCGTCGAGCACAGCACCAACAAGCTGACCCCATGGAGATCGACGTAGTGCAAGGAGGCCAGCAGCAGAGCAAGCCGCGTGGTGGGAACTGCTGGATCTGCGGGAAGCCTGGGCACCACAAGAAGGACTGTAAGAAGAAGCAACAGGGAAACGACAACTAGTAGTGAGTGGCGGGCAGCCATCTGCTGGGAAAGCTTCGTCCGCATCAGCGAACACCAGCCCCAAAAGTCCTTCGACAACTAGGGAGCTGCCAAGTGTATTGCTGTAGAGCGAAGGAAGCGGGAGCATTCCGGGAATCCTCCTGAAAGCCGAATTTTTATCGGCCGGTTCTGCGGACAGCGAGGGGCGCCAGACTCGCCGGCAGATTAAAGCATTGCTGGATTGCGGGGCGTCGCACTCATTCTTTAGCGACGAGCTTGCAAAGAGGTTGGGGCTTGCACGGCTACCCGGGAAGACAACTACGGCCAAGTTGGTGCAAGGGGAGTTGGAGTGCGGACTACCTCTAAAGCCTCTGAGGACCCGTCTGGGCAAGTTGTCGTACGATGTGAACTTTCGCACGTGCCCGATGGACACCTACGACGCCATTTTGGGGCGTGACTGGCTGTACCGGTGGAATCCTTCTGTGGATTGGGTGCGCAGCCAGGTGAAAGTGAAGAGATGCGGAGAGCAAATTGTTTGATCATTGTGGGCAGAGGAGAAGGACTCCAAGGCAGGCAAGGTGCCGCAGTTGAGTTACGTGCAGCTCAAGCGCTGTCAGCGCAATGGGGATCAAGTGTACCTTGTGTGGATGCGGCAAAACATAGCAACTGAAGAGGTAGAAGTGTTAGCAGCGGAGACAAAGCAACAAGAGGGAGAGCAGCAGAAAGCACCTGTAGTAGAGCTGTCGGAAGGCGTCAAGGGAGTGTTGGACAGCTACAGTGACGTGTTTCCTGCTGAGCTGCCAAAAGGTTTACCACCGAAGCGGGATATCGACCACAAAATTGAGCTTGTTCCTGGAGCAATTCCAACGTTGCGAGCTGCTAATCGCATGAGCAATAATGAGCTGGGTGAGCTGAAGAAGCAGTTGGAGGAGCTGACGGAGCAGGGGTTCATCAGACCGTCGGTGTCACCTTACGCTGCACCGGTCCTCTTTGTGAAGAAAAAGACAGGGGAGCTTCAGATGTGCGTGGACTATCGCGCACTAAACAACGTAACAATCAAGAACCGGTACCCGCTGCCAAGGGTCGAGGAGCTGTTTGACCAACTGAGGGGAGCGCAGTTCTTCAGCAAGATTGGCTTGCGCTCGGGGTACCATCAGATCCGGATTGCAGAGCAGGATGTGGAGAAGACAGCGTTCTGGACGCGGTACGGTCATTTCGAGTACCTTAACCAACGCTCCTGCAACGTTCATGAGCCTCATGAACAGGATCTTCCACCCTCACCTGGACCAGTTCGTGGTGGTGTTCCTTGACGACATCCTCATCTTCTCCCGAACTCTGGAAGAGCATCAACAACATCTTCGGCAGGTGTTGGAAATTCTTCGGAGAGAGAAGTTGTTTGCAAATCTCTCCAAGTGTGAGTTCGAGAAAAGGGAGGTGGAGTTCCTCGGGCACATCGTGAGCGGCAAAGGTCTCCACATGGACGCAAAAAAAGTGGAAGCAGTGAAGCAGTGGCCAACACCAAAGTGTGTGCGTGACATCCAGGTGTTCCTGGGGTTTGTCAACTACTACCGAAAATTCATCTGGGGGTACGCAGAAAAGGGTGCGCCGCTTACTCAACTGCTGAGGAAGGATCACCAGTGGGAATGGGGCGATCAAGAGCAGAAGAGCTTCGAGGAGCTCAAGACTTCCATGTATGACGCTCCGGTTTTGGTGCATCCAGATTCATCCAAGGAGTACGTCATGGCGACGGACGCAAGCGACTATGCCATTAGGGCGGTGCTGATGTAGGATCACGGGAAAGGGCCGCAGCCGATTGCGTATGCGTCTCGCAAATTGCAAGGTGTAGAGCTGAACTACGCAATCCATGAAAAGGAGATGCTCGTGGTGATCCATGCGTTCAAGCACTGGAGGTGCTACCTCGAGTCGCTGTGCTGCGTGGTATTCACGGACCATTACGCCCTGAAGTACCTGAAGACGCACCCGAACCTCAGTCGCCGGCAAACTCGATGGATGGAGTTTCTTGAGGGGATTTTTGACTACGAGATTCTATACAAGCCTGGGAAGGTGAACCCGGCCGACCCTCTGTCGCGGAGGCCGGACTTGAGCCTCAATGCCATCTCAGTGCTGATGGGATCTCCAGTCATGCATAGCCTGTTCAAGCACGGCTATGGCGTGGACAGTGAGTTCATGGGTGGTGCGCTGAAAGACGCCACATGGGATGGAGTGTATTAGCGAAGGGGCCAGGAGCGGAGGATTGTCGTGCCGGACTATGCGCCATTGAAGCAGTTGTTGCTGGAGGAGGCGCATGACACCCACTACTCGGGTCACTTCGGCTTCGACAAGACGCTGAAAGCCTTGACACGCCAATACTGGTGGTCGTCAATGGCGACTGATTGCAAGAGGTTTGTGAGCAGCTGCGATGTGTGCCAACGCATCAAGGCGCGGAGGACCAAGCCACNATGGGATCTCCAGTCATGCATAGCCTGTTCAAGCACGGCTATGGCGTGGACAGTGAGTTCACGGGTGGTGCGCTGAAAGACGCCACATGGGATGGAGTGTATTAGCGAAGGGGCCAGGAGCGGAGGATTGTCGTGCCGGACTATGCGCCATTGAAGCAGTTGTTGCTGGAGGAGGCGCATGACACCCACTACTCGGGTCACTTCGGCTTCGACAAGACGCTGAAAGCCTTGACACGCCAATACTGGTGGTCGTCAATGGCGACTGATTGCAAGAGGTTCGTGAGCAGTTGCGATGTGTGCCAACGCATCAAGGCGCGAAGGACCAAGCCACCAGGGGAGCTGCAACCATTGCCTGTACCGGAGAAGCCATGGACAGACATCTCGCTTGACTTCATTGGCGGGTTGCCTATGACGCAGCAAGGCAACAACACAGTGTCGATGGTGGTGGATTGGTTCTCCAAGATGGCACACTTCATCGCATGTCCTGAGAGCATCACAGCTGCCGGAACAGCTCAACTCCTCCTCAGTCATGTCATCAAGGTGCATGGAGTGCCGTAGTCGGTGGTCTCAGATTGCGATCCACGCTTCACTTCACGATTCTGGAGAGATCTCATGGAGAAGCTGGGCACGCGAGTGCAGCTGACCACAACATACCACCCACAGAGCGATGGGCAGATAGAGCACACGAACCAAACATTAGAGCAGATGCTATGGAGCATGGTCCCACCGGATGGAGAGGGTTGGGAGGAGAAGCTCGGAGTGGTAGAGTTCGCCTACAACTCAGCGGTGTCAGCATCAACAGGAAAGTCACCATTTGAGGTGGTCTACGGCCACTAGCCACTGAGCCTAGCCGCCCTTGCTACGGCAACATCTCTTCCAGCTGTGCAGCAGATTGTTGAAGGGTTTGCCACCACTTGGAACGTGGTGCGGCAACGGCTGTTGAAGGCACAGTAGCAGCAGAAGCAGCAGGCTGATAAGCATCGCTCTACGGAGGAGTTCCAAGTGGGAGATCACGTGATGCTGAACTCTGCTAACCTGCAGCAGATGGGAGTTGGGAGTCCCAAACTCAAGCCGCGATGGGTGGGTCCGTTCCGCATTCTGGAGAAGTGGTCGGCCGTTTCATACAAGCTGGAGCTGCCAGCTCACTACACCATTCATCCGGTGTTCCACATCTCCCTGCTTCATGCCTATCGCGACCCCAACACCTTCTTCCAGGGTCGCGGGACAGCTCCACCTCCTACTGTCCGGGTCGAAGGAAGTGAGGAGTTTGAGGTGGAGAAGATCCTGGCGGACCACCAGAGGGGACGACGGCGTGAGTTTCAGGTGTAGTGGAAGGGGTACCCGGCTGAGCATAACTCATGGGAACCAGAGGCCAACTTCCATGTCGGGGGTACCAACACTGTTCTCCAGGAGTATCTCAGGCGCGCCGGGACGTCACGCCTCCGACCGGGGGGGGGGTGAATGTAACGAGGTGCCCTCTTTTTTCTGGCATACTCGGGGCCTCGTCCGAGTATTGGGGGCATGCAGGCCTTTTTCCGATTTTCGGAAATCCAGGTCGCGGTCGAGCTCACCTCCGCTCGATTGCTGATGCAAGGAGGAGGAGCGAGCGCGCGAGCAAGCGCCGGCGTGGAGTTCACGCCGGCGCTAAGGCCCTGTTTCGCGCAAACCCCCACGCGGCGTTCCGAACACGCCACGCGGGGGTGGCTTCCCCCCTCTCGACGGGTAGCGTAACGGCGACGCTACCAGCCGAGGGGTCGTTTCGACGGACGGCCCCGGCAACGGATGCGGTCAACGGTAGCAGAAAAACCGGTGACTGCGACCGTGCGACGGTTGCAGTTTTTCGGTGGCGTGTCCAACAAGGCGACCGCATCCACCGCCGAGAGGCATACGGGAGCAACGAGGCGGCTCGCCGAGAGACAAGATCGACCGTCGATCTTGACGATTGACGGCCGGGGACTTCTCGCACTAAGAATTAGGTGCAAGTAGAGCACCAGGTTCAGGTGCAAGCAGAGCACCGAGTTCAGGTGCAAGTAGCTTGGCGTAGCAAGCTAGGAAAGCAGTAGGCTGAGGCCTGGGCTAGCCAGCCGGACAGTATAAATACCCTGTACTCAGTTTAATCTCATTAACAAGTATTTTTCCAGCTCTGGTTCCCAGACATCTCCAAGTCTATCTTTCCGCTACGATTATGCTCTCCACACACCAAGGCTGAATCTCCAGAGAGCACCCGCTCTCACAATTGGGCTCCGGTTTTCCTTTGAAATGTTTTAGTACTCTACCACAGACCTATATTCTTGATTGAAACATTTCGTGGTGAGGAAGTATCCTACATGTTGGTTCAAATACAAGATCGAGATTCGTACATTGTCAGTGAAAAAGTGAGTAGGCAATGCTTGGAGACCGCGGCTAGCAATTAGAAATCAGTTATGTTACTAGACATATAGGGGAGATAAGTTGTAAGTCGAATTACCCAACACTAAAACACGAATACCCAAACCTTACAAAACAATCGACTCAAACACGAATCAGCAAAGTTCCGCTCGGGGTAGCATGATTCAAGTTCCTGTATACGGGACACCCAGGGATTATTTTGGGGCACCGCGGGTCTACGAGAAGGTAACTGGATTCGAACCGCGGGCTGTGGATGTGAAGGCCTCCTTTGTGTGCGAACATGGCATGGCCACATTGGCGCCATGCTGGACTGGGGCCAGGGATGACCACGCCACGCGTGTCGTTTCGTTCGGTGGCCGCGTGAAGGTGGACGACACACACGACCTTGCCCGTGTCAGCGAGCCAGCGGCTTTACTGCAGCCTGCTGCCGCCATGGCGCTGTCGCTCACGCACTCGCAGCCCCCGAGTCTGCATCGGCCGCGGCAGCAGCTCAGTCTGGTCCAGCGACGTGCTACTGCTGCGCCAACTGCTGCTTCTGCCGGGGCCAGCGCAGCAGGCTGCAGTCAAAAGGTAACACCGGCGGCTGAACGACGTCAAGGGCCGCAGGCGTTTGGCTCGCACTGCTCGCTGAACGAGCAGCGAAGGTGCTTGCACGCGGGTTGGTCTGCCGCGATGTCTGTGGCAGCAGCTGCTGGAGCCGTCGATGGAGATGGGGAGCAGCAGCAGCAGCAGCAGCAGCAGCAGCCTGGCAGCGACTCTCAAGGCAGTGCATACTTCGACGGAGCGGCAGTCACAGGAACAGACGAACGGAGTTCGGGCGGGCCTGCATCCGCGAACACCAACAACAATGGCAGAGGTGGCGGCGGCAGCGGCGGCGCTAGCAGCAGCAGCAACAGCAGGGCGAGATCCACGAGGGTGGAGGGAGTCCAGTGGGTGACCACAGCGTCGCGACGGCAGAGCGGCGCTGAGAACGACTACGACTACGACTACGACTGCAAGGACGGCGCGCAGCGATCGCTGCCATCAGCTGCACCAGTAG
>SZWC01001654.1:245290-260656 GCA_023375785.1 Penium margaritaceum
CATCCAGGACTTTGGGGCGACCGTCGATCAGCTCCGAGCAGGTACTCAACCACCAGATGACGCCCCGGTGCCACCTGGGTCAGCATCGGGGATCTGCACGAGCATGGACACGGCCGAGTGGTCACAGTAAACTGTACAGGTCGACAGGAATGTCACAAGTCACAACACTCCCCCATGACCCGATGGTAGGCATGTCCATACACGTGCAGCACTGAAACGAGTGCAACGAGTGCAAAAACAGTCGTGACACAGACACAGACACCCCATACTCAACCACTCTCAGGCAAGGGGCGAAGCCCAGCGGAATGAATGGCTACCAGAAACTTCCCGCACGCTAGTGCGTTCGTAAAGAAGTCAACACGCTGCATGTCAGTGCCGACCCATATGACGGAGATCACGTGTCGCTCCACAAGATCACGCACGAAGTGATGCTCAACGGTAATGTGCTTCGTGCGAGCATGAAAGACACCAGA
Organism: Penium margaritaceum; assembly: GCA_023375785.1. Taxonomy (NCBI): domain Eukaryota; kingdom Viridiplantae; phylum Streptophyta; class Zygnematophyceae; order Desmidiales; family Peniaceae; genus Penium; species Penium margaritaceum. The sequence goes on from SZWC01001654.1 coordinate 245,764, forward strand.
GTTCTCCACAATGGCAAGAGCACTCTGGTTGTCACAACGAGGCACAATGGCGGGCACCGACTGTCCAAGCTCAAGGAACAGGCTACAGCCACACTGCCTCAGCAGCCCCTGCACCCAGAGCAACATACTTTGCCGCCGACGAGCTACGTGCGATGCAGCCGTGCTACCCACTACGCTTGGACACAGCGGTACCACCGAGCAGGAACACGTAGCCGGTGCGACTGCGTCCATCTGGGCTCCAGGCCCAGTCGTTGTCGGTGTAGCCGTTAAGAACCACCGAACACTGCCGGCAAAAGCAGAGTCCGAGGTACGGCGTGGAAACTACGTACCGCACCACTCGCACAACCGCTTGGAGGGCTCTAACACGTGGAGCCAGCGAAAACTGTGTAAGGAGGTTCACGACAAAAGCGATGTCGGGGCGTGTGGTAGTGGCCAGGTACATCAGAGATCCGATGAGGCGGAGGTACAAGGTCACATCCACTGTCTCTCCCAGCTGTGTGGGATCATCCACCTTCAGGGCGTCCTGCCTGTCAGGTGTGAGAGGTGTGGAGGCCGTTGTCACTGCGCTAAGGAGATCACTGAAGCGCTCCCACACAACGGGTGCGTATCAGGCCTGATGCAACAGAAGCGTCCGGCGTCTCTAGTCTCGTACAATCTCCATGCCAAGAAACACCGCTGCAGGACCAAGGTCCTTCATCCTATAGGCAGTCTGGAGGACCTCCTTGGCCTCCTTCACGGCCTCCATGGAGGGAGACGCGATCAGGAGGTCGTCCACATAGACCAGGATGGCAGTGAACCGCTCAGGCGCCTGTCAGATGAAAAGAGAGGGATCTGCCTCGCTTTGTACATATCCCGCACGAGTCAGAGTGCCTGTGATCTCCCGGTTCCAGCACCGAGGAGATTGTTTGAGTCCGTACAAGGACTTGCGCAAGCGCCAGACCTTGTCACTGTCCGCAAAGCCTGGTGGCTTGGCCACGTAAATCTCCTTATCTAGGGAGCCATGGAGGAACACATTGTTCACATCCATCTGGTGCAGTTCCCAGTCATGCTGAGCCACCACACCAAACAGAGCACGAGCTGAGGTCATGCGGCCGACAAGGGAAAATGTGTCAGTGTAATCAATGCCCTTGATCTGAGAGTACCCCTTGACGACCAAGCGAACCTTGTGGCATTCCAGTGAGCCATCCGGCTTCACCTTGTTGCGAAAGACCCACTTGACCTGAATCGCCTTCCTCCTAGGTGGAAGGCCAACTAGCTCGTAAACTCCGTGCTCTCGAATGTCACGAAGCTCATCCTCGCAGGCGGCACGCCAGGCGTCGGCATCCTCTGATGAGAGGGCATCCCTCAGTGTGCCCAGATCAGGCGCCAACGAGGGAGAGCTCTGAGTGGCGAGTGCACACGCCTCAGAACTATGCCTGGCGACTACAAGGTCAGCTGCTGCATCACAAGCGGTACGAAACTCGCGAGTGACGAGATCGTGCCCTACAGGACATGGTGGATGTACCTTTGTGTGATCGGTACGGACATTCAGGCCGAGGGCCTTTGTGTCGGTATCGCCACTCGCAACGCTACGAGTGGAGCGCCTGGGTGCGGGACCTGACAGTCGCTTGGCTCCGGAGCCCATCGGTCGAAGACGACGACTGGGCTCACGCGAGTAGCCTGGACTCGAAGGGCTGACCGCAGTCTCAGAGACAGGCACGGCCACATTCGGTGAGGATTGAGGCACAGGGGCACGTGATGCAGTGGGAGGAGAGGTTGGTAAACAGATGGGAGACGCAGGAATGGGAGTGGCAGCAGGACCGCCCACAAGGTCAGGAGTACCGGTGGACAGAGGGACATCATCATGGGTGTCTGTGGGGCGCGAGGGTGTAGGAGAGGAGACATGCTGGATGGGAGAGGTCTCTTAGCCGACAGCGATGATCGCCGGGTCATCAAGAGCCAGAGACCAAGAACTGGAGGGGGCTCGAAAGGACACATCAGCCGGACGAGAGGTGCTCGTAGGCTCAGACTCCCCCATCCATCCAGAAACCTCACACGTAGGAACGTGTGTGAGAGACATCGACACAATCGAGGTCAGATCGCGGTAGGTGAGAGACTTAAAGAAGAGCACATCGCGGGACTCAACAATGCGTCGACGGGCGGGGTCCCAAAAACGCCAGGCCTTTGATCGCGGGGAGATACCAACGAAGGCACACAAGCGACCCCGCGGAGAGACCTTGGACCCTTGCTGATCCTCCGTGTACCACACGGAAGCCACTGAGTCCCAGACACGAGCAAGACGCAGATTGGCACGGTGGCCAAACTAGAGCTCATACGGTGTTACGTGGTCCGGATGAGGAGTGTGCGGGAGGCGGTTCCAGACCCACGTCATGTAGGCGAATCCTTCGAAGGCGAAGGATTCCGGGAGACCACACTCAGATAGCATAGCACAAACCACATCCTCCATGGTGCGGTTCCAGCGCTCAGAGACACCGTTCTGCTGAGGAGTGGCAGGTGCAGAGACCTGGTGAAAAATCCCGCGCTCGACAAAGAAACTGTCCATTTTGCCAAGAAAATCGCCGCCGCGATCCGAGCGGAAGGTATGCAGCAAGTGGCGAGACTGACACTTAGCCATCACTAGCTAGAAGCAAACCGCGAGAGCGGCATCACTCTTCTCGCACAGGCTATAGACCCAGCGCATCCGGGTGAAGTCATCGGTCAGGGTCAGGACATATCGGCGCCGATCGGATAAGGACTCAATAGGGAGGGAACCGAGAAGGTCCGAATGGACCAGCTCGAGGGGGCGAAGGGCTCCAGTACGGGAGTCAGGGTAGGTGCAGCGATGCATCTTACTCTGAGCGCAGAACAGACAATCGGTCTTGGGCGGCTTCTCGAAAGAGGCTGCGTCAAGAGGGAGGGCGGGCTGTGTCCTAATGAGCTTCGACACAGTGTCGGAGCCCACATGACAGAGACGTCGATGCAATAGGCGCTGGTGCTCAACAGACAGGACACCAGTGACAAATACACGAGCAAGAGGGGAAGGGGAGCAAGGGGAAGAAGAGATCCGAGGAAGACGATATAGATCATCCACAACAGAGGCACGAAGAACAACAGTGTAAGTATCAAGAGCAGTCACTATCGTAGAGTCGGTAGTGTGCTCCAAAGAGAGTCCCATCAAAGTGCAGGCGCGCACAGAGAGCAAGCTGAGCTGAAGGATAGGCACAAAAAGCACGTCGGAGAGATACAAGGGGCCTGACGGACCATTGAAGTACACAACCCCAACACCCTCGATTAGCAAGGACTGACTAGAGCCTATGCGAATGGATCGAACAGATGCCACTGGATCGAGGACAACAAAGTCACTACAACAACATGTCATGTGGTGAGTGGCACGGGAATCGATGATCCAAGTGCCACCCGAATCATGACTGGAGGACGTCACGGTGCAACGGGCAATGGAACACTCGGCTGCAGACGGGCGCTCGACAACAGAGGAGGGAGACAGACGAAGGGTGCAGAAGTGAGACTCAGAAATCCAATCTGTACTGTTAGGTCCATCATCATCACATGCCAGCTGTGCTCCCCCACACGAGTCATCACGACAGACGAGAACAGACAAACAGACACTCTGTGAACCATGCGGCTGTGACAATACACTCGCACCTCCCTGTGAGCAAAGCGCTAGGAGCTGACGGAGCTCGGTGATGGTGAGGTCACGGGGGTACGGGTCTCTGCTACTCGCCGGTGGGGAAGCGGGAACTGCTGCGGTTGTGGTCGCCGTGCAACCAGAGGCTGTGCTGCTCGATGCAGACCGCTGTGCGTGTGCAGCCTGAAGACCGCAAGTGATCCGCGCCCAGTCAAGTGGCTGCTCGCACTCGGTGTAGCGGTGAGTGCCTCCACAGTTGTAGTAGTGAACAGTGTGTCCACTGCTACCACCTGATGACTGCTGCTTTGGTGACTGCTGCTGGCCCGAGCCACACTTCTTTTTGCTCTTTTTCCCCTGTGCTGCTGTTGCCACACCCTACGTCTGAGTCGGGGTAGCTGGGGTGGTAGGGGAAGAGGAGGGCGTGCTAGAGGATGGAGAAGTGAACTACAAGAGAGGCGTTGGTGGTGACGCGATGACCGGTGTAGCAAGTGAACTCTCCTGGTGGGCGACGGCTGCCTCACGAGCGGATGTCACCAGGAGGAAAAGCTGATGCACCCAAGGAAGAAGCTGAAGGGAGGTGGAGAAAGGCTCGAGTGCGGCATTGCTTTACCTCGTGAAGATGTCTGAATGCTCAAGACGGACTCCAATCATGAGCGTGCGAAGCGCCCATAGCTGTGTCCCTCCTGCGGTCCCAAGGCGCGTGTAGATGCGCATGGCGCGCCACCAGTAAGCGGCTGCGGGCTTGGCACGTCCCCGACGAAGGGAGTGGAAGGCGCGGATGTGAGCCGCGCGGGTGGCGTACGTCTCTGCAGCAAGCAGGGACAACGCTAGCTCCCAGCCCCGGCGTGGGTCAGCATCCGCGATTGTGGCGGCCTCTCCAAGGAAGGGGCGAAAGTTAATGACAGTCTCGCGAGGCATGACGTAAAGAAGTCCGTGCATCGCCCGAGCCGCTGTCGGCACCTCAGAACGGTCCGTAACCTAGTACTGACTATGGTACTAGGACAAAAATCCCTTTGAAGTGGCCCAGACCTGGGAAAAGGGTCTCCCATCAGTCAAAGCCGTCCTCGCTGACATATCGTGGTGGCGGTGTCTTGAAGTCCTAAGGTTGATGTTCCGTAGGGAGAGTAACCACAGCATGGGAAGGACGAGGGATGGGGAAGACACCAGGACAAGGATAGTCGCCAAGGTATGTCTCAAGCAAAGATCGGATCCCCGGGGATGGGCAATCCGAACGCGTCTGCAACTGGCAAAGACGCTCCTAAAGTACGCAAATCGGCCTCTCGGGAGTGTCATCGTCCATGCCTAGCATATCAGGGTTCTCCTCCAAAGGATCAAGAAGTGGCGGATCCTGTATTGCCGCTCTCCTCGGTGTAGATGCTGACCGCTGTGCAGAAGCTGTGACACCGCCGACTCCCCGGGAGGTGTGTTGTGGGGCTGTGGACAAACTCAGAAGAAGACCAGTGAGCGTGAGGATGGCGTCGGTCTGCTGCTGCTGTAGGCAACGTATCTCATCGTGCTGACTCCACAGGTCCGCAATGGCCTATGAGCGTGGGCTCCTGACCCCGGAGGAGGAGGAAGAAGGATCTGATGATCCTTTTCTCTTGTCACCGGTCAGTGTTGTAGTTTTTTGGCCACTCACAACTGTGTGACCTCTTGTCTCCACATACATTGCACACATCTGTACAGATTGACTGAAAATGGATCTACTTGGGAAAGCTACGGGCATGTCAGCCCTGGCAGGAGCCATGGACGTTCTCGTGCTGCTGATGCTGCTGGACCCAGGGACCACTCTTGACACACATGTGGTCATTGTCTGATCCTCTTTAATTCTCTCAACTCTGAGATGCGGTAGATGCTAGGGCCCGTACATTTCTTACTGCTGTGCCCTGCATCATGTTGCCTGCCTTGAGTGTTCTCTGGGGGGGCTTCATTTCTCGGGTGCTGATCCTTAGGGGGCCACCGTGCCGGGTTCACCCGCGCACTGGTGAGCAGCCGCTGCCTCGGTTTTGTGTCGAGCGGTCGGGCTCGACCCCCGGGTGGCGGCGTGTGCTTGCTTGGGTGTGATGCCCGTGGCAAGTGCACGCTCACCGGATGCTAAATCTCTCTCTCGCTCCCCTCTCACTCACTTTTCTTGTTGTACCGGAGTTATTGAAGGCAAGCTTTCTGCATCCATGGCGTTGTGTAGCTTATGCACGTGGTCGCTTGCTCTCACACATTCAGCCTAGGAAACTTCTAGGTAACTACTGGTATCAGAGCGATGTGAGGCATCTCGCCCACCGCCCCTCGATCATGGGCAGTCGCTTCTGCGCACGCCGGAGCCCCTCTCGGCCACCTGACCTCATCACAGTAGTGACTCTGGACTGTGCTCACGCTCGGCGCTGAACAACGGCGCCACCTCGTTCCGCAGAGCTCATCTCAGCTCAGCCTTCACCCACGGGCAACACCTCACGGAACCCATTCTCCGAGCTCCCTTGTTGCTCGGAGCAACCTAGGCCACACTTCTGGCTACTCTTTCATCTCAGACTGCCATTACCGTCGACACATCTGTGCCATCCGGCGGACCCTGACCTAATCTCGTTCAGTCACTCATGGGTGTTCTCCTCAGGCTTGGTAGCATCTAAGGTCACATCTGCTGAGGTTGCCCGTGACTCTGCTTCTCGCCATTCTCTCCATATAAGGACGCACACCCTCTCCATTCTCGGACACGTTGAATCTTCACCATGCACAACCCCATCTCTTGTCTTCTTCAGCCTGGGTGGTGCACTTGCCACGAGCGTCCCAGTTGCGCTCCACGCTGGCGGACGACGCCGACACCCCTCTGTGGGCACGCATGCTTGACCATACCTACTGGCAGGAAGACGTCGACGGTGCAGCAGAGCATTAGAGGGAGGAAATCGATCACCAACTCTATACCCCGGACGACCTACCGCCGTCACCACCCTTGTCACCAAGAATGCAACCCACTAGTAGCTCTCCACCTCCTGAACCGTCCACTTCACCCATTCCTGCTCCTCATTCTACCGCCGTAGGACCAGATACAGCATCGACCTCACTCAAGGTGCCCGGCGTCATCCCGGTTCTCCCCGTTCATACCAACTCAACAAGCTTAGCCGGCATTATACTTGACGCAGCAGCTGGTGCTGCAACTACCTTTGCAACGACGGCAAGGGCCTGCCATGCCCTTGCACAGACGGCCGTTGGCAGAGCAGCTGAAGCATACGCACAGATAGCTACCTCACTCACTCTGCTAGCAACTGCTGCCGCCAACATCGCCACACAGATCACAGCTGCCGCAACATCTATTGCCACAGCAACCTCCACTACAGCAGATGCCACTTCTAGCTCTGTTGGTTCCATTCAAGCGTCCACTGCCTCAGCTGTGCTGATGCCTATTGGTTCACCGCGTGACGCAGCGTCACCCATCACCACCGGCGTCCTCGTGGCATCTGCCACTGCTGCAGTCGCTGGAGCCGCAACGACAGGACTCCTGTGCCTTACCGTGGCGGTTGCGGGCTGGGTGGCCGTTCTATTTTCTTCCGTTGCAGCTTCGCCACTCTTCAACCTTCTCCCGTGTCACCAGTTTGGTGAGCATTACCCTCATATTAAATCCTTGTTCTCCTTTCACTCTCAGCTCCTATTCCATCCTCCATCATGCCTACACCAGAGGAAACTATAGAGGCCCTTCAGGCCGCTCTTAGTGATGCGCAAGCAGAGCGCCGCAGAGCTGGGGATGAGCCTCATCGGGGACAAGAAGCATAGCATGAGTTAGCTGCTACAGTAGCCACGCTAGTTATTGAGAAACTGCATACCATTCCCACCTTTGCCACAGTTCTACGTACCACAATCTCTGCCTCAGCAGACTCGTCTGCTCCTTTTGGTGATACCGTTGCCAACTCTTCCTCACCCTCTCTGTCAGCAGCATCCTTTGCCCGTCCCCTGCTTCCAGCTCGACAGAAAGACTTTGAGACTCCACAACCACAGTTCACTCCCAAGCTCACGTTCACATCCTGGGAGACTCACTTCAATGCGTGGGTCCAGGGTGAGCTTCTCTAGGAGTACTAATCTCCTGCAAAGGCGCCATTTGTGCCACAACCTATAGAGGCCGCTCGTGCTGTAAGAGCACTCATCAATGCAGGTCCAGAAAGTCTCCTTGACGACATTGGTACGTACAATGCAGACCCCTCCCGTGGCACGCTAGCTGATCCTGTTGGCGCCTACGCTCTCATCCGCCGCCGCAAGATAATGACTGGGCACGCTGCCCAAAGCGCCCTCACAGTGCAATTCAACACCTTGCAGATGCGTGCGGATGAGACTGTAGATGAGTATTGGGCACGCAGTCTGCGCTTACTACGAGACCTGGGAAGGGCTGCTCCAAGTCCTCTTTCCGCCTGCCTCTCCATGCTGGCCTCATTCCTGAGCTGTCTGATTTGTATCTCCATGTCTCTCAGGTTGAGCTTGACCGCCTTGCCTTTGAACATGTCCCTGCTGATTCCCCACCTGAGATCGGCCCCCTCTTTGACTTTACTGCCTCGTGCCTAACGGACTGGTGGAATGCCCTCCAGAACAAGTGCATGCATCGCGCTGTGTTGGCTGCTGTCACCATCTCCTCCTCTTCCTCTTCTGCCGCAAACTCCTCTCCTTCATCCTCGTCGTAGGCAACAGCACATTCTACTCAAGGTTCCTTCCGAGGTGGGGGTGGTGGCTCCGGTCGAGGTGGCGGTTGAGGGGGCAAAGGCCGTGGGGGTTGCCGCGGTGGCAAGAACTCGGCCATCACTACTGTTGATGTCACCTATTGGAACTATGGCGTCCCCGGTCACTCTGCACCAAAATGCCTCGCCCCTCGTGATGATGCACGATTGGCCTCCTGCATGCGCGCTCACTGGGCACGCACCGGTGCTACTACCTCCTATGCCACTGCTGCGGTGACTGCCGCCTCCTCCTCATCATCCTCCACTGGCTCTGCCCTTTCCACCACCTTTGCCCCTCTACACCGGACACCTCCAACACCCAGCCCGTGGGGCTGGATTCCTCCTCCATCTGGACCATCGGACTACGGACCTCCGCCTTCCCACTATCACGTACCCCACTGGGCACGTGAGGACGGGCACTTCTCTGACCGCTCCTCCGACCGCACCTCAAAGCGCTCCTCTGATCGCCGTGACGAGGAGCGCACGCTTGAACGTCGGTTGGCGGAGCTTCTTCACCTTGAGAGTGTGAGTGGCCAGTCTCATGTGTCTGTTTCTGAGTCTGAGGAAACTCTTCGTGGTGATTCCTCGGGTCGTGTTCAAGGGGATTTGCCTGACAATTGCGCATGCGCAATCATCCCGCTCGTCTTGGTCGCTCGTCCTCTTTCTCTTCCCACGGCACTGTTGCTGCCTGTCTTGTCCTCCCCACCACTCGTGCCTCGTCCGGCCTCTGGATCATCGATTCTTGGGCCACTCATCACATGACATCTTGTCGTTCATCCTTTGTTTCCCTTGGCCCTGTTCAGGCCGTACGCTCTGTCCACACTGGCTCCGGCCAGTTACTCCCTGTCCAAGGTGTTTGTGTGGTATGCTTTGTTGGTCCAGGTGGCACTTTCTATCTTCCTGACGTTTAGTATGTGCCTGATCTTGAGGTCAGCCTTCTCTCTGTGACCACCATTGACGATCAGGACATGGACTTTTCCTCCAGCCGTAGCCTTTCCTCTATCTCTCTTTGCTCGTCTGGCCCTGTTGTTCTTCGTGGTGTGCGTTGTGATCACCTATTCCGCGTCCCGCTCACATTGCCCTCCACTTCTACTGCATCAACTCTTGTTCACGTTTCCCCGTCCTTGTCTCTTGAGCACACTGATCTCCTGCATCATCGTCTCTGCCACATTCACACCGCTTCCATCCAGCGCCTCCTTCGCCTTCGGCCAGCCCACGGCCTTGACCCTGCCACGTTTGCTCCTCCCTCCACTTCCACCTGTCTTGACTGTGCTAGTGGTAAGATGCACCGCTCCCCTATTTCCACCTCTGAGTCCACTACCGCCAAACCCCTCGACCTAGTGCATGCTCACGTCATGGGCCCATTGCCCAATGACTTCCTTGGCGGCCTTGGTCGTTACGCCCTCTGCTTGACTGATGATTTCTCCCACTACCGCTGGGTCTTTCCCCTTCGTCACAAAAGCGACGTCACTGACATTCTTGAGTCCTGGCTCCCGCAGGTTGAGCGTGCCTGTAACAGACCCCTGCGTGTCTTTCGTAGTGATCGTGGTGGTGAGTTCTTTGGTCCCACCTCTCGTTTCCTCTCCTCTTGTGGTGTCCGGATCGAGTCCTCTGCCCCTTACACTCCTCAACAAAATGGTGTTTCTGAGCGCTGGAATCGCACCCTTGCTGATGGTGCACGTTCCCTCCTCTCTGCCTCCGGCCAATCCCCTCTCTTTGCCTTTGAGACAATGTCGTACATCACTTGGGCCTAGAACCGTGTCCCTCATGGCCCCCTTCCACACTCTGTCACCCCCTTCGAACGCTGGACTGGTAAGCATGCCGATCTCTGCCTTGCGTGTGTCTGGGGTTGTCTTGCCTCCGTGTGGGTCCCTACGGACCATCACGATGGCAAGCTGTCACCTCGTGGCCGGCTCTGCCTCTTTCTGGGCATCTCTCCCTTCTCCAAAGCGTGGCGTTTCTGGGATCCCTCCCGGTGCCGTGTCATCGAGTCTCATGATGCCCTGTTCTTTGAGTACCTGTTTGAACGTGACACTCCCCGCCTTGGTGCCACCCTCGCTCCGCCCTCTCGGAGTGGGGTTGGTTCTCTACCCCCTGGGCCTTCTATGCTCTCCTCTGGGCGTCCCTTGTCGCCTCCCGTCGCCTCGTCCACTGCACCGAGTTTGGCCTTGCCCTCTTCTCCTTCTCAGTCGTCTTCGCCCTCTGTATCGTCTGCCCCTCTCATTGCGCCCTCTCCCCGGTCGCCTCCTTCTTCGCCTGATGCTGTCTCACCTACATCTTCTGTCTCCCCACCCGGCACTGTCTCCTCGCCACTTTCTCTCTCTCCACAATCTGATCCTGCGGTCCCCCCTCCTCTGGCTGTGCAATCATGCCCTAATGTTTCTTCCGCCTCTTTGCATGCACTGTCCATTCCACCGGTGTCACCCTACACTCGTGGCGGGCGCCTCCGTGCACTTCCCTCTCAGTCACATCCAGTGGTCTCTGGTGACCCTGGTCTCTGGGCCCTCGGCCTTGCTATCTCCTCCTTGTCCACTGCTACATCTGTCATCCACCCTAGCACTGCACTGGGGTACTCCCTTGTTGAGGATGAGTTCCATTCAGCTCTTTCCTCATCTGTGGCTGGATACGTTGCATCGTGCTTTACCGCCGCTAGGCTCTCCCCTCTACCACCTAAACCTCTGACTGTGCAAACAGCGCGTACGACCTTTGACTCCTCTCTTTCGGAGAAGGCCATGAAGGCTGAACTTGATGCACTTTATGAGCATAAGGTATACGAGCTTGTTGATCCCCCACCGGGTTGCAAGGCAGTTGCGGCCAAGTGGGTGCATCGGCATAAGCTGAACCCTGACAGCAATGTTGAACGCTACAAGGCACGTCTCACCGCAAAGAGGTTCTCTCAGATCCCTGGTATCAACTTCGATGAGACCTTTGCTCCACTTGGTCGATACACCATGGCTAGGGCTCTCTTGAGCCTGGTTGCTCAGCATGATTGGGAGCTCGAGCAGATGGATGTTAACAATGCCTTCCTCCATGGTAGGTTGGATGAGGAGATTTACATGGTGCAGCCACCTGGCTTCTCAGATGGAACAAACCGGGTCTGGCGCTTGCGCAAGGCCCTCTATGGCCTAAAACCGTCCCCACGGTATTGGAACCAAGAAATCACAACGACCCTTGAAAAGGGAGGATACAGATGGAGCACTGTGGATCTATTGCTGTTCCTCAGTGGCCCCACCAAGCCACTTGTCGCCATTCTTGTCTACGTAGATGACCTTCTCATTGCCTCTCCTGATCCTGCACCTTTGCCAACAGCAAAGGTGCTTCTTCAGGCAACATACAAGATGAAGGATATTGGACCGGCTTGAGTCTTTCTTGGCATGGAGCTGGAACGAGACCGGGGGCGTTGTACTTTGCATGTCCATCAGGTTGCATATGTACGCAGCCTGGGAGAGCGATTCGCCCCGCTCCTCACATCCATCCCCACTGCGTCACTCCCATGACACCCACTGGTCAGTCCTTACTGAAGTCACGGGACATGTCCACACTGGGGGAGGTGGTCGATGTGATTTATTACCTCCGTGTCATTTGGTCTTTGATGTATCTGGCCACAACCACTCGTGCAGATGTGGCATTTACTGTGAATTTCCTTTCCCAGTTCTCCCGGTGCCCCCGTGAACGTCATCTTGAGGCAGTGTTGCAGGTGGTGCGCTATGTCCTCTCCACCCCCCGCATGGGCGTGTACTTTCGTGCACAACCCTCGGTTGTCATTGACGGCTTCACGGACAGTGACTGGGCACATGACTCTGATGCTCACAGCCAAACAGGCTACATCTTTCTTGTCGGTGGCACTGTAGTCTCCTAAAAAAGTGGCAAACAAGGGTGTGTCGCTCGCAGCACCGCTGTGGCTGAGCATGTTGCGCTTGGTGCAGGCACATGTGAGGCTGTCTGGCTATGTCGTCTGTTGCAGCAATTGCGTGTTCCCATCCGTTGCATCACGCTGTGCTGTGATAACCAAAGCACAAAAGCCATTGCTGAAAATAGTGGCATGCATCATGCACAAACCAAGCACATCAAAGTGGAGCATCATTTTGTTCAGGAGCGCATTACTGCTGGCATAGTCCAGGTCACTTGGGTGGACACACGGTCTCAGAGAGCTGACTTCCTCACAAAGGTCCTTAGTCGTAATGTGTTCAAAGGTGATGTTCACTCTGTTGGTCTTATCTGCCCACATGATCCAGGCTGAGTTGGTCCAGTATGTCACCGTCACCTCTCATGATTCCCTTATGGTGTTCATGCGTGTGTGGAATGTTGTCTGCGGGTCATGGGGGAGTGTTGTAGTTTGTTGGCCACTCACAAATGTGTGACCTCTTGTCTCCACATACATTGAACACATCTGTATAGATTGACTGACAATGACTCTACCTGGGAAAGCTACGTGTGTGTCAGCCCTGGCAGGATCCATGGACGTTCTCGTGCTGCTGCTACTGCTGGACCCATGGACCACTCTTGACACACATGTGGTCATTGTCTGATCCTCTTTGATTCTCTTGACTCTGAGATGCGGTAGATGCTAGGGCCCGTACCTTTCTTACTGTTGTGCCCTGCATCATGTTGCTTGCCTTGAGTGTTCTCTGGGGGAGCTGCATTTCCCGGGTGCTGATCCTTAAGGGGCCACCGTGCCGGGTTCACCCGCGCACTAGTGAGCAGCCGCTGCCTTGGTTTTGTGCCGAGCGGTCGGGCTCGACCCCTGGGTGGCGGCGTTTACTCCCTTGGGTGTGATGCGCGTGGTGAGTGCACGCTCACCGGATGCTAACTCTCTCTCTCGCTCCCCTCTCACTCACTTTTCTTGTTGTACCAGAGTTATTGAAGGCAAGCTTTCCGCATCCAAGGCATTGTGTAGCTTATGCACGTGGTCGCTTGCTCTCACACATTCAGCCTAGGAAACTTCTAGGTAACTACAGTCAGAGCCATGTCAGCGCTTAGTATGCAGCCGAACGTAAAAAATGCTCTGAACGAGAAACCGGGAGCGTTTCTCGAGAAGTTAAAATGTTTAGAAAATTTGATGTTTTGACCCCAAAATTGCTCAAGTAAGCAAAGCTGATGATGACGTCAGCGTTTCTTACGTTAGCAAAAAAAATGCTAGCATTTTTTTCGCAAGCGTATTGTACGCCAGCGGTTTTTTTTGGAAGGTCACGCGAACTCCGCGTGACCCGTAAGGGTGACCTCGTCACCCCTTGCTCACGATTGTGTAGGGGCTGCGTAGGCCAGCGCAGTGCCACGCAGCCCTGCGCAGTGCTGCTCAGTTTCTATGCAACAGCTGCAATGCTTCAGCTGCGCTGTTGCAATGCTGTTGCCGCGCTGCTGCTGCTTTTGCTACTGCTACTTCGCTACTGTTGCACTATAGTCATTGCAGCAGTTGCAATGCTGCTACTACGCTGCTGCTGCTTCTGTTGCTACTGCTGTGCTGCTGTTGCTGCTCGCGGCTGCTGATGCCGCCGCTACTACGAGTTGTTGCCGCCGCTGCGCGCTGTTAGTGCTCACAGCCGCAGTCGCAAGCTGCTACTGCGAGCTGCCACTTTTTTTTTGTGTACACACTGGCAGCTAGACACGGCTGCTGCTACCACGTGGTGGTGGTGATACTACTATTGCTACTGCTGTTGTAGTAGCTAGTAAATGCCATAGCTCACCTGATGTGGTGGTGGGGACTGAGTGATGATGTCGTCGAAAAAAACGGCAGCAACAAGTCCCAGGATACGGCTGCGGCGGTGACTCTCACTACTGCTACCAGTGCTTTGTCTTTGCCGCGCAGCTCAGCGAGGGGAGTCTCGTTGCTTTGATACCATGAGAAAATACGTGGAAGCTTCCTAGCATTATTGCCGCTGACTAGGTGTCAGTGCCTGGTCAGACGGTGACGACAGTCACAAGTCGTGCACACAACAACAAGGGTCTGGCTAGGGGACACAAGGCAAAGTGTCAGAATGCTTCAAATAGCATTTGTTGAGAGAGATGACAAATGCCAGGTCCATGGCATGAGTACTGATATTGTACACACAGCTTATTGTGACCTCTCGGCTCACGTCCACTGCCTTGCAGACTCCTGATGAGGCGGAGGGCACGGAAGACTGGGGGAGCAGACGCGAGCCCGGCATCTACTGAGCGGCTGTAAACGCCCACCGGGTACACTTCCTCACTCTCTACACGTGGTGGTTGCCCGTATCGTATCGTGTCTCAAGACGATCCGGATTATATCTCCTTGTGTGTGAACTACAATGGTTTGATGACCTAGATTAGTCTTGCGTGTGAGCTAGGTGACAGCTTAGACAGGTATAGTTTAGGTCTAAACTGGGTTCGTGGACAAGTGGGTCACGAAGTGGGTATGCTCGAGGCTGTTTGAGCGAGTGCCGGCAAGCTCCTTCTTTCCGGCCGACGGGTGGACTCGACTAGCGAGTTCCACCCCGTAGGAACATCTCACTCGCTCACTGTTTTGACTCTAACTACACACACAAGCCGTCATTCTTCCTCCCGTTTGTCTCTATCCGTCCACAGTGTAGTGTGTAACACAGTGGCATGAGGGAAGGGGCGT
>SZWC01001654.1:261041-272027 GCA_023375785.1 Penium margaritaceum
TGTTTTGACTCTAACTACACACACAAGCCGTCATTCTTCCTCCCGTTTGTCTCTATCCGTCCACAGTGTAGTGTGTAACACAGTGGCATGAGGGAAGGGGCGTTGAGGGTGACTGTTTTTGTATCAGAGCCGACGAGCCAAAGCTCGTCACGCTCAGTGAGAGGAGCAAAGCACGGTCCTCGGAGGACCCGCTGATCAGCAGCCGCAGCAACGGCTGAACCAAGCAGCAGCTACGTGGAGTAGCAGTGGCAACGGCAGCCGAGCAGAAGCAGTAGCCACAAAGGTGGCTGTGCGGAGCAGCGGCAGCAGCAGCGAGGCAGCAGAGCAGTGGGCGGCAACGGCTGCCAGCAGTTGTGGGAGCGGGCAGCAGCCATAGTGACGGCTGCGCTGCTTCAGCACATGTGGCAGTTGCGCGAAGCAGCAGCCACAGCGGCGGCAGTGTGTAGAAGCGGGCGGCAACCGCAGCTAGCGGCTGCGGCATTGGGCAGCAGCCGTAGTGACGGCTGCACAGCCATCGTGACAGCTGCACATCCGTAGCACCGGCTGCAGTTGCGTGGAGTAACAGCTGCAGCGGTGGTGGCCTCCATCAGCGAGTAGCACCGGCAGCCATAGGCTGCAGGAGTTGGCAGCAACCGCAGGTGGGGTGACGCCTGCTGCACAAAGCAACATCTACAGCCGCGGTAGCGTGCTGCAGCAGCAGCAGCAGCGACGACAGCAGCAACGACACCCTGCCATCAAGATCTACTCTATGGTATTCCCCTCCCCCTACTCGCTGGGTTCCCCTCTACTCCTGGGCTGGGTGGGGGTGGTTCAGGTACACACGGTGGTCCCCAACAGCCCCTCCAAGATTTCCCACGTCCACTGGGGTGGGGGAAACGCTGCCAAATTTTTTCGGCAGCGTGGGGGGGGTCAATTGACAACTTCTAGGCTGAAAAAGGCCTCTCCCAGTTTTCCCACGCCGAATGGGGCGGGGGAAATGCTGCTGAATTTTCTTTCGGCAGCGGCTGTCACCCAACAGCAGTACCAGTGGCAGCAAAACGCACTTGCGGCACTCCACTAGGCTCCATGCCGAAGGACGTGCCTGTCGGAGTCGGTAGTACCAGCTCCACTACGGATGCTAGCGCTGACGGCTCCGGCGTGGCTGGCAGCACACCCGTCGTGACGCAGGGCGAACCCCCGTCTAGCCCAAGATCACTGGCACGTGGCCTACGCGAGCTGCGTGAGCAGCAGACTCAGCAGGCTGAACAGACGGCCAAGAAAATGGCTGATCTGTTCAAGCTGTTTCGAGATGCAGTCCAGCCACAGCAGTTGCAACAATAGAAGCAGCAGCAGCAGTAGCGGCAGTAGCAGTAGCAGCAGCGCCAACAGCAGCAGCAGCAGCAGCAGATGCAGCAGCAGCAGCAGCAGCAAGAGCAGCCGCAGCAGCAGCAGCAAGAGCAGCAGCAACAACTACTCTGCGACACTGCGCGAAAGGGCAAGATGACGGTCGAAAGTGAAGTTGCAGCTGACGTCGATGCAGCTCTAGGAGCATTCGATGCTGAACCGTCCGACAACCTCCCCGAGTCAGACTCACACGCTAGTGATGAGGAAGGCATGCTACGCCTTCGTCTCGCACAACTGGAAAAACGTCGTCAGACCCGCTCCGCCCGCCGATCAACACCGAGCGGCGGCGCATGCCCAAGCGACACACTCAGGGTCAGCACAGACCCAACCTCCTTAGAGGACCAGCTACTCCGCCTGAGTCTCGGACTGCGGGAAGATCCCCTGTCTCTGTCGCTTGACCAAGCCACCCTGGCACCCCTGCCGACGGTGAAGCCTCCCAAGTGGTTCGAGACCGACCCTCCCGCCTATTAGCAGGAGGACAGTTACACCACCTGGGAGCCACGATTCCGTATGTGGGCAGTCAGTGAGGGGGTGTATGCATACTACACCATTCCGTATTAGACTACGGACCCCCTATAGACGACAACCGCCGCTCGAGCTGCCTATGGTCTCCTCAAGGCTGTCCTGGAGGAGTACACCCTCGACTTCGAACCTTTCCTTGGTGATCCGGGCACCGTCAGTGGGGCGAACCCTTGCGGTGCCTGGAAGCTGGCAACCACCCTCTTCGAAGGCGCGACCATGGCCACAACCTCACAGTGCCTCTCGGACTTCAACTCTCTGCGCCAGGGTGCACATGAGACACCGGCGGCGGGCGATGCGGCTGTACAGGGCTCTTGGAAAGAATGGGCCAGGACAACTCATGGCATTCAACACCATCCGCATCGGCGTTGGGCGCGAGTACGCAAAAGCCTTCGACAACTTCAGCCTGAAAAGTCTTCAGGAGATGGCTGACACAGGCTTTCTGCTGTCCTGGGCCACTGAGCACTTTCTGCACGTGGTAGGAGTTGGAGCAGCGAATGATGCTCGTCATGGTGCGTCAGCCGCAGCCGTCACAGCAGGCCAGGCAGCATGCATTATACACCCCTCCTCCCGCTTGCCATCGCAGCCAACAGCGGCAACTGCAGTGGCAACTGGTACAGCTACCGCAGTCCATGGGAAGAAGGGAAGGAGCAACAGGCGGGGAGGCAAGGATGACAAGGGACAAGAGACTCCAAAGCCGACTCAGAGGCGACAGTGGGAACGCTACAACTGCGGGGGAGCGCACCGCTACACTGAGTGCAAGCTTCCCAAAAACTGGACAAAGATTGCGCAAGGCTTACAGAAGGCGTTCGAACAGCGTGAGCACGCATCCGCGCATGCCACAGCAGCGACCGATGTGACATCCACATCACGAGCAGGAGCAGCCGCCGACGATACCGGCGACCTGTCACCTCTGGAGCAGCAGCTTGCGACGCAGGCTCGCGACATCGCTGAGCTCCGTCAGCTCCTACGGCTTTCCACTCAGGGAGGTGCGAGTCCATTGACTGAGCCCAGGGGTCTCACCGCCGGGTCTGTTGAGTCCGTGTCGTGCAGTCGGGATGGTGGTGGTGGAGCACAGTGCGCTGTTGAGTCTGTGGAGTCGTTTGTTGCATTTGACGATGCTGGTTTGTCCGCTGTCTTCGCCGCAGTCTGCACAGGTCACGACGACCTGTCATGGCTTGATGCATCGCAAGTCCGTGTCGCCTCCGTAGCTCAGTAGTCATCTGCAGAGCAACCCCTGTCTACTGCATGCATTGTCGGACGCTGTTCTATCACTTCGCCAGAGCGTGTGACGGATGCCACCTGGATCCTAGACTCAGGTGCCACCCATCACATGACATGTCGCCGCCGTGATTTTGTTGTACTTGGTCCTGTTGGCTCTATGCGGTCTGTGCGGACGGCTGCTGGGCATGAAGTGCCTGTCTAGGGTGAGGGTGTGGTGCAATTCCATGGGCCGTCAGGGCCGTTCTACATCTCCAACGTGCTGTATGTGCCTGATCTAGAACTCAGCATGTTGTCTGGACGTACGTGCACACGGATGGGTCTCAGCGTTGCATTCACTGGTGAGGATGCCACTGTCTCTGTCTGTGCAACCACTGAAGTAGTGCTTCGTGGCAAGGCAGTTGGAGACTTGTACCATGTCTCTGACTGCCCCACGTCCACCCCCGTCACGACATCCCCCGCTGCGTGGGTGTTTGTGACGGGCACTCTGTCGCCAGAGCACCAGCGCCTACTGCACAGACGCTTGTGTCATGTCCATCTAGACGCTGTTGATCGTCTGATTTGCACACAACCTGCACTCGGTCTTGACGCGACGTCCTTCGAGGCGCCGCCTAAAACTGATTGCCTGTAGTGCGCTCAAGGTAAAATGCACCGGGCTACGTACCCTCTGTCCGACTCACGGGCTCCAAAGCCCCTTGAGTTGATTCACTCTGATCTCCTAGGACCCCTCCCCTTGGAGTTCCAGGATGACAGAGGGCGATACGTCCTCACAATTACGGACGACTTCACCCGCATGTGGTGGATCTTCAGTTTACGCCTGAAGAGCGATGCTGCACTCGCCGTGCGCACGTGGCTCGTTATGGCCGAACGCTAGTCTGGCCATGCCCTCCAAAACTTCCGCTCTGATCGGGGTGGTGAATTCATGGGGGACCTACACCGGTATTTTGCCGAAGTGGGGGTGTTTCACAACCTCTCTGCCCCCGCCACGCCCCAGCAAAATGGCGTGTCGGAGCGCTGGAACCGCACCATGGAAGATGCGGTTCGCTCCATGCGGGTGGACAGCGGCATGCCAAAAACATTCGCTTTCGAGGGCATGGCATACATGACATGGGTCTGGAATCGGATCCCTCATGGCCCTCTTCCCAACACACACACCCCATACCAACTCTGGTATGGGCGCCGTGCCGACCTCCGGCTGGCGCGTGTCTGGGGATCTCTTGCTAGTGTCTGGTTTACACCAGAACAGCAAGGGACCAAGTTTTCCCCCAGCGGTCGCGTCTACGCGTTCGTGGACGTGGCCTTGCGCTCCAAAGCTTGGCGCTTCGGAGACCCCAATCGGCGGCGCATTGTTGAGTCTCGAGACGCGCTCTTCTTTGAGTGTCTCTCCTTTTGTGACCTACCGGCTAGTGGCACTCCGCAGTCGCATTCCCCTGAGTGTGGTGTGGTCCCTCGCGTAGGAAAGTGTGGGCTGACCGATGCCGCAGCCTCGGTCACCCTGGATGCTACTGGTCCATCCCACTCATCAGCTGGCTCGCCTACAATGTCCATACCACCTGCGCTACCTACGTCGCCTCCCCCACCTGCGGCACCTGTGTCGTCAGCCCCTCCTGCTTCCCCGGTGCCTACGTCACCCGCTGAGTCCCTAGCGCCGCCTACGTCATCCACACCTACGTCACGTGCAGACGCCCCTGTGTCATCTGTGTCATCACTGCTTGCATCGCTAGCACGGCCAGTCGAATCTCTTGTGTCGTCATCCCCTTCCGTCTCCCCACTCGACGCCCTGGCACCCAACACGTCGCCAATCATGTCGGTGCCCAATGCGTGTCCACCTCCTGTCCCAGTTGCGTCCCCTCCGGAGCCGTACAGACGAGGTGAGGGTGGGCGCCTTCGTCCACGTCCTACTCGCAGCGTTTGCAGTGGGGACCTCGGCACGAGGGTCCTAGGTCTCAGCGTGCAAGGGCTCACTGAAGTTCACCCTGGCTGCGATACAGGCCTCGTGCTCATTGCTCACGAGCGACGACTTGCAGTGGACTCCGTAGAGTCTACCGTCACTGTTGGCCCTCCATCTGCGGCCTATGCCTTGGCCACGCGCAGTGGAGCCGTTGTCGCCCCAGATCCCTGTGTGGTGGGAGTGACACCAGACCCCAGCACACTGCGTCAGGCCCTCGATGGGCCCGATGCGGCACTCTGGCGCGCAGCATGTGAGGCTGAGTTGGCGGCCATCGATGAACATGGGGTGTACGAGCTTGTAGACCTGCCACGCGGACGCAAGGCCGTTCAGGCCAAGTGGGTCTTACGGAAAAAGCTGAAGCCAGACAACTCGGTTGACCGCTACAAAGCGCGACTAATTGCGAAGGGATTTTCTCAGGTGGAAGGGATCGACTTCACTGAGACCTTCGCACCAGTTGGACGCACGACCACGGCCTTGGGTCTGCTGTCCCAGGTGGCCTAGCACGACTGGGAACTCCACCAGATGGATGTCAACAACGCATTTTTGCATGGGAAGTTGGACGAAGAGATCTACATGGCTCAGCCCCCAGGGTTCGAGGATGGCAGTGGTTGTGTGTGGCGGCTGCGGAAGGCTCTGTATGGCTTGAAGCAGTCGCCCCGGTGCTGGAACAAGGAGATCACAGGCACACTCCTACGAGCCGGCTATGCTCAGAGCGAGGCTGACCCATCGCTCTTTGTCTCCCAGACTCCTGCGCCACTCACGGCCATCCTGGTCTACGTTGACGACCTTCTGATCGCCTCGCCCGATGTGAAGGCTATCGAAGCAGCGAAGGGAGTGCTGTAGTCGACATACAAAATGAAAGACCTGGGAGAGGCTGTAGTGTTTCTGGGCATGCAGATTGTGCATGATCGCGCTCGTCGGACACTCCTGGTCCATCAGGAGCGGTACGCTCTAACACTCCGGGAGCGCTTCGCCGAGCTACTTAGCGGCGTACGCATGGCGTCGACCCCAATCACCCCTGACGGTCAGGACGCTCTGAAGGTCACTGATCCAGAAAAGCTGGGGGAGCTAGTCGGCGTGACGCTGTACTTGCGCATCATCGGCTCGCTCATGTACCTGGCCACGACGACACGGCCGGACATACCCTTCACTGTCAACCTGCTTGCACAGTTCTCACAGGCACCACGCACGCAGGTTTTGGAGGCTGTCCTCCGGTGCGTTCGGTATGTCGTGTCCACTACGCGGATCGAACTTCACTACCGTGGGCAGGCCTCTTTGGTTCTCGACGGGTACACAGACAGTGACTGGGCATGGAGCCCAGACTGCAAGAGCCGCACTGGCTACATCTTCCTCATTGGAGGAACTGCTGTTTCGTGGCGCAGCGGCAAGCAGGGCTGCATCGCTCGCAGCACCGCCAAAGCAGAGTATGTAGCTTTGGGTGCTGGCGCAACCGAGACTGTGTGGTTAGTTCGTTTGTTGCATGAACTATGTCAGTCCATGCCCCCCATTGTGCTTCGATGTGACAACGAAAGCGCAAAGGCCATCGCGGAGAACTCTGGTGTGTTTCATGCACGCACAAAGCACATGAACATCGAGTACCATTACATCCGAGATCTGGTGGACCGAGGTGAGGTTCACGTCGTGTGGGTCGGCACCGACTCGCAGCGGGCTGATTTTCTGACAAAGGCCATCAGCCGTACGAAGTTTCTTGCGACTGTACGTTCTGTGGGATTGCACTCTGCCTGCACTATGGATTGACCTCTGCTCTTGAGCTATGTCTGTCGTCATTCACTATCACCGTGTTTGTGCCGTTACTTGCATCAATTCTGTTACGTCACCGGTCTTGCTCGCCGTGGGGTCATGGGGGAGTGATATTGTACATACAACTTACTGTGACCTCTCGGCTCACATCCATTGCCTTGTAGACTCCAGATGAGGTGGAGGGCACGGAAGACTGGGGGAGCAGACGCGAGCCCGGCATCTGATGAGCGGCAGTAAATGCCCACCGGGTACACTTCCTTACTCTCTACACGTGGTGGTTGCCCGTATCGTATCGTGTCTCAAGACGATCCGGATTATATTTCCTTGTGTGTGAACTACAGTGGTTTAGGGACCTAGATTAGTCTTGTGTGTGAGCTAGGTGATAGCTTACACAGGTATAGTTTAGGTCTAAACTGGGTTCGTGGACAAGTGGGTCACGAAGTGGGTATGCTCGAGGTTGTTTGAGCGAGTGCCGGCAAGATCCTTCTTGCCGGCCGACAGGTGGACTCGACTAGCTAGTTCCACCCCGTAGGAAGGTCTCACTCGCTCACTGTTTTGACTCTAACTACACACACAAGCCGTCATTCTTCCTCCCACTTGTCTCTATCCGTCCATAGTGTAGTGTGTAAAACAGTGGCATGAGGGTGTTGTGCTTTGTGCCGTTCTTGTACAGTTTACTGTGACCACTCGGCCGTGTCCATACTCGTGCAGATCCCTGAGGCAGGCGGCCCTGGTGACACCGGCGCGACGACAGGCGGCGGACTACCCGCTTGGAGCTGACCGACCACTCTTCCAGAGCCCGAGATGTCACCGGGACTCCTTGCTGTGCCTTCTACGTCTTGTAGGCGCCTTTCGGCGGACTGGCCATGAGGCCCATTTGCATGTTTTTGCATTGTATACTCGCTGTCAGTCGATGGATGCATGCATGTGACCAGTCGCTGCGTCCGTATTTTGATTATGCACGTCTAGGTTTAGACGGCCTAGGATTCTGACATGTGTGCGCAGAGTTACGGCCAAAACAGTGGTTTTGGGCCGATTTTAGGACAGCTCTTGGACTGCCGCGTGCGAATCCCGCCGTGCGCCGTGGCAGGTATTTATGCCCTGGACCTATCAGTTGTCTTTTCTCTCTGCATGTGCTATATTGAAGCATTCTGACACTGTGTCTTGTGTCTCCTAGCCAAACCCTTGCCGTTGTGTGTACGACCTGTGACTGTCGTCACCGTCTGACCAGGCACTGACGCCCGATCAACGGCTGTGTTGCTAGGAAGCTTCTACGCACTTTCTTATGGTATCAGAGCAGTGAGACAGTTCTCACTCAGCTGCGCAGCAGAGACGCATCAGAGCAGCAACAGTGAGAGACACCGCTGGAGCAGCAGCTGCGTGGCAGAGACGCAGCTCCGCAGCCGGTTCTGCCGCTTCGCGATGGCGAAGTAGTGAAGCGAATGGCCACCAGGAAGCTTCTACGGACTTTCTTTTTTTTGTCACGTTTCTGCCACTTCGCGGTGGCGCGCGGCAGCTCCGTGGAAGCTGCGCAGTAGCTTCCGCTCAGCTACTGCTGCAGCTGTGCTGCTCTCGAGCCTTTCTCGGCCACCCTACAGCTGCTCCCTTGGACTCATCAGCTCTTCCTCCAGGTGACATCGGCCCGCGAGGCAGCAGTAGCACATCAGGAGACTTCCCTCGCTGCAGCAGTCCTCGCCTCACCACCATCTTCCCTCCTGCAGTCACCCTCATCTACCTCCATCACGACCTCATCTTCCGCCTCCTCTTCGACCCTGTCTANATGGCCACCAGGAAGCTTCTACGGACTTTCTTTTTTTTTTGTCACGGTTCTGCCGCTTCGCGGTGGCGCGCGGCAGCTCCGCGGAAGCTGCGTAGTAGCTTCCGCCCAGCTACTGCTGCAGCTGTGCTGCTCTCGAGCCTTTCTCGGCCACCCTACAGCTGCTCCCTTGGACTCATCAGCTCTTCCTCCAGGTGACATCGGCCCGCGAGGCAGCAGTAGCACATCAGGAGACTTCCCTCGCTGCAGCAGTCCTCGCCTCACCACCATCTTCCCTCCTGCAGTCACCCTCATCTACCTCCATCACGACCTCATCTTCCGCCTCCTCTTCGACCCTGTCTACACTCACGCAGACACACGGCGTTGCAGCAGCTTCCTAGGGGAAGAAGAAGAATAGGAAGCGCGGATTGGGTCAGCAACAGTCGTCATCCAGTGGTAGCAGTGGCTGTTCCGTGCACTGCTACAACTGTGGAGGTGCCCATCGCTACACCGAGTGCCAGCAGCCGCTTGACTCGGAGCGCATCACTCGCGGACTTCAGGCTGCCCATGCTGCTCGCACCGCTTCCGGCACGTCGCCCACACACTCCTCTGGACGTGCGGCGACTACGACTACTGTTGTTCTTGTGTCCTCACCAGCGAGCAGCAGTGATCCAGACCCACATGACCGCACCATCGCCGAGCTTCCTCATCTTCTGGCGCTTCACTTTCAGGGAGGTGCGAGTGTGTTGTCATTTTTGAGTGGGCCACAGACTGCTTGTTTGTCCGTCCTCGTGACTCGTGATGACACATGTGGAGGAGCACAGTCTGCATGTGATGATGCTGGGCCTGACTGCACTGATTGGATTCATGAGTCTCACCTTCGTGATGTACGTCGTTCCTTCCCACTGACGGCTCAGCGTCCCTCTGATGCCGAGTGTTCCATTGCTTGTTGTATAGTGACGTCCACCAGTCGTGACTCCAGTGGTACTTGGATCATCGATTCCGGTGCCACCCACCACATGACGTGTCGTCGTAGTGACTTTGTGGTACTTGGTCCTGTCACGACTGTCCATTTTGTTCGTACAGGCTTTGGTCAGTCCTTTCCCGCCACGGTGTCGGGGTTGTATGCTTTGATGGTCCGTCTGGCCCCCTATATCTCTCTGACGTGCTGTTTGTGCCTGATCTTGACCTCAGTCTGCTGTCTGTGCGTGCCTGCACTCTGATGGGTCTCTCCGTTGAGCGTACCGCTGATTCAGCGACGGTGACTGCTCTTGACACCCATAGCATTGTCCTGCGTGCTTTAGTCGTAGATGATTTGTTTCGCATTGCTCGGCCATCCTCCCCTTGCTCTCCACCTTCCTCTGGTCGTGTTTTTGTCACTGGTGTTCTATCCCCAGAACACTGAGATTGCTTCACCGACGTCTGTGTCATGTGGGCTCCGACACTGTGTCGAAGCTCATACGGACACAGCTCGCTCTTGGCCTTGACGTGGCTTCTTTTGAGAAGCCACCCAAGACCGACAGCCTTTTTTCCGCTCAGGGAAAGATGCACCGGTGCACTTATCCTGATTCGCGTTCCAGAGCACTGAAGCCACTCGAGTTGGTCCACTCGGACCTGCTTGGTCCTCTCCCGGTCGAGTCCCTGTCCGAGAGGGGACGGTATGTTCTGACGCTGACTGATGACTTCACCCAGATGCGGTGGGTCTACAGTCTGCATCAGAAGAGCGACGCCGCCCTTGCGGTTCGGCTCTGGCTTGTGATGGCTGAGCGTCAGTCTTGCCACACGCTACATACCTTTCGTTCGGATCGCGGCGGCGAGTTCCTTGGTGAGATGGACTCCTTCTTTGCTGAGCACGGCATTTTTCACCAGGTCTCCGCTCTTGCTACCCCACTACAGAACGATGTCTCTGAGCGCTTGAACAGCACCATGGAGGATGCGGTCCACGCCATGTGGTCTGAGTGCGGTCTCCCGGAGTCCTTCGCCTTCGAGGGCTTCGCCTACATGACGTGGGTCTGGAACCGCCTCCCGCATGGTCCGCTTCCGGATCATGTTACACCGTACGAGCTCTGGTTTGGCCACCGTGCTGATCTTTGTCTCGCACGCGTCTGGGGATCCCTGGCCTCTGTGTGGTACACCGAGGACCAGCAGGGGTCCAAGGTCTCCCCTCGGGGTCGCTTGTGTGCTTTCATCGGCATCTCCCCGCAATTGTAGGCCTGGCGCTTTTGGGACCCCACTCACTGTCGTGTCATTGAGTCCCGTGACGCGCTATTTTTTTAGTCTCTCACATACCGTGATCTGGCTTCGATCACAGCTCTCTCCGCAGCTCATGTCCCTTCCTGTGAGGGTCCTCGGCGGATGGGGGAGACTTCTCCGCCAGTGACCATTTCTCGTCAGG
>SZWC01001655.1:0-42978 GCA_023375785.1 Penium margaritaceum
CGGTAACAAACTCCGTGCACCGCATTGCCAGCTGGGCAATCACCTCACACATTCTACCGCTGTGCTGATGAGGCTGTCGTAGTAGCGCCCAGCAGCAAGCTGCTGCTGCTGGTGCTGCTGCTGCTATAGCAGCATTGAGGCAGCAGGAATGCTCGCTGTGACACTCACGTCCACAAGCACCATGCGCAAGGCTGAGCAGTACCCTGTAGCGCCTGCATCCAATTGTGATGACTGCTGCCATGTGCGTCCGCCTGCTCGTTTGTCTTGTGCAGCCTCCCCTTCCTGCCTGTCTTGTTTCCTGTGTGAGTCTCTCCTGCTTCCCACCTTTCTGTTACCTCAGCACCCCGTCAGTGGTCATGCCCGACGTCATCTCCTCCATTTCCCGTCCCAGACCTCGTCATTGACGTTGACATGCACCACTAGATATACTTGCTTAGGAGGTAGTACAAGCAGCTTTCTTTGGTATCCGTTCTCTAGTCCGAGGCAATGTGGCGAGAAGTGTCTGCATCTCAAGATCAAACTCTTTTAAGCTGGAAGTTCACTTGAAATGCAATACCACTGGACTGCCCTCTTTAGCTGCTTGATGTTAGGTAGACTACAAAACCTGCTTGGCTGGCTCCTCTGAGCTGAGACTCTGGAAAGTTGTCAGGATGGTGAAAGACATTTTCAAACCGAGATCTGTTCTTGTGTGTGGATGGAGTGGTAGGGGTTTTTCCATGCTTCTGGACCAATGGAATGATCATCCTGTCCTGGGAACATGATGCAGTGGAAGTGCGTCCGGACCAAGAACAGAAGTGTGGGACAGAAGTGGTAGATATGTGGTTTGGGATGGAGAATCTAGTAAGATGTGCTTGCGTGTTAGTGTCCTAAGACATGCTGCTTGGAATGGTCCTACAATAGAGTGGAGCCAAAAAGCTCCATGCTCTTCCATCACGTATTGTTGAAATTGATGGGAACATCTGAGAAGATGCGTGGAAGCTTCTTAGCAACGGTTTTATGACAGCTCTTGGACCGCCGCGTGCAACACCCACTATGCGCCGCGGCAGGTATTTTTGCCATGGTCCTGTCATTTGTCATCCCTCTCTGCAAATGCTATTGAAGCATTCAGACACTTTGCCTTGTGTCCCCTAGCCAAACTCTTGCCGTTGCGTGCATGACTTGTGACTGTCGTCACCGTCTGATCAGGCACTGACGCCTGGTCAACGAGAGTGTTGCTAGTAAGCTTCCTTGCATCTTTTCTCTGTGATTTGTCCTTTCTCTGTGCAAATGCTATTGAAGCATTTTGACACTTTGTCTTGTATCTCCTAGCCAGACCCTTGCCGTTGTGTGTACGACTTGTGACTGTCGTCACCGTCTGACTAGGCATTAACGCCTACTCAACGGCTGTTGCTAGGGAGCTGCGTGCTGCCGCTGCGGGCTGCTGCTGCGGGCTGCTGCTGTAGCGGGCTGCTGCTGCAGTTGGCTGCTGCTGCCCGCTGCTGCTGCTGCTGCGCGCTGCTGCTACTGCTGCGAGCTGCTGCTACTACGGGCTGCTGCGAGCTGCTGCTTCTGCCTGCTGCTGTTGGTGGTGCCAGTCACTGCACCTGGGTGACGTTGCCGCTTGCGTCGTCGCCCACAGACGTCAGACGCCGCCTGCCGCTCACCTCCTCGCGTCACGCGTGGGGGTTAGTGCTGCCGAAAAAATTTCGGCAGCATTTCCCGTGGCCCAGTGGCCGTGGGAAAAAATCTGACGCCGCCACCAGGAGGGTCAATGCTGTCGGAAAAAATCCGGCAGCATTTCCCCTGCACTGGCGCGTATGGGGGTCCGCCGGCGTTGTCTGGCACCTGTTCGCCAGTCTTCTGCTGCTGCTGCTACGCTCTGGTTCTGATACCAAAATGGAAAATCTATGCAGCAGGTTGGGGCAGCAGCGTTGTTGATACAGCGTGCGGGCTTCCACGCTCGTTGCTTAAGTCAGCTGCCCCCTCAGTCTGCTGCTCTAGAGTCTAAGTCTGGAAGCTCTGGGTTTTGTTACTCAGAAATGCGCGCGCCAGAGTTAGCGCCAGAAAGCAGCTAAAAACTGATAGTAACTAATTAGGAATGAAGAATGAACAGCAATGGGGGACCCCTCCAAGTTCTAGCCCCCCCCCAGCTCTGTAGAGCTTGTTACTCAGTTCATCAGCCAATCAGAAAAAAACTAGTTTCAGGCTGGCAGGTTTTCTCGGTGAGGCCTGCCAGACGGCCGACGGCCCAAAACTCGGGCGTCGTCCGTTTTGCCTGAAAACTGGACCATACCATACTACGAACACTGCGAACGCAGCCGTGCGATCAGAATCAGCTAGAAAAATAGTAGCGAGGAGTTATGGCAGCCTGAACCCAGGCAGTGCCCAAGACGGTTTATGCTGCCGAACAGGGCCATGCAGCATGCAACAGGGACCCTAGGCAACGCATGACGACACAGGCATGACAGGACGCGCTGGACGCATGCAGACAGCGACTGCGGTGGCAGTGACTGCCGGCAGCGCGACCGCCGAGGAGGCCTGCCGATGGAGCTGAACACGTTGCTGGAGAGAGGAGGCTCCAGCGAACTACGAGACGACCTCAGCGTGCGTCGGCTCCACCGGATGACACTCCATCAGCGTCGAGTCTCGCCGTCAGTCATCTGCACGCCGATGTACACAAGCCGGGAGGACACAACAGAGCACAATGAGCGCAAAAAACAACACTCCCCCATGACTCACAGGCGTAGTGTACATGGGTGGGCAGAGAAACGGTCAACATCAAGACTCCCCCAAGGTACGTAGAGAGGCGGGCACAGACAAAGAGAGCAACTCATGGACACACGCCGACTGAACTCACAACCTTCTTGAACGAGTCCCGCTTCAGTGCCTTGGTCAAGAAGTCAGCCAGCTGTCGTGCAGTCTCAACCCATACGATGCTGATGCTGCCGTCATACAACAACGAACGCACATAGTGATACTCAACATTGATGTGCTTTGTGCGTGTGTGATGCACACCGTCATTGTCGGCGATGGCCATGACACTCTCATTGTCACAATGCAATGTGATGGACGCGACAGACTGATGCAACTCGGACAGCAGACGACGCAACCACACACTCTCACACGCGCCTGAGCGAAGGGCCACGTACTCAGCCTCAGCAGTGCTGCGTGCAATGCACCCCTGCTTGCCGCTGCGCCAAGACAGCTGTGCCCCCGACCAGAAAAATCCAGCCAGTGCGACTCTTACCGTCTTGACTGCCGGCCCAGTCACTGTCGGTGTAGCCCAATGCGACGACGGACGGCTGACGGCGGAACATGAGACCTCGCCGAGGGGTCGAGACGACATAGCGCAGTACTCGGATCGCGGCCTCAAAGTGGAGGTGACGCGGCTCCTGAGAGAACTGGGCCAGGAGGTTGACGGCGAACGCGATGTTTGGACGCGTCGTCGTCGCCAGGAACATCAGTGACCTGATGACCCGCAGATACCTGGTCACATCAACTGGCTCCCCCACAACAGCTGGGTCGTGACTTTTCAGCTTCACCTGGCCATCGGGTGACATGGGTGAGGATGCGCTAGGCACGAGGGGCAAGTCCTCGGTGAAGCGAGTGGACAGGGTCTGCACATAGGCAGCCTGGTGGACGTGCAGGATGCCCTGGGAGCGATCATGCTCGAGCTCCATGCCCAGGAAGACTCGGGCAGACCCGAGATCCTTCATCTGGTAGGCGGCGTGCAGCAGGTCCTTGATGCGCTGGATGGCTGCCGCGTCTGGCGAAGCTATGAGGAGATCATCGACGTAGACCAGAACCGCGGCGAAGGTCTGACCTCGCAGGCTGACGAACAGTGCGGGGTCAGCGGTGCTGTGCTGGAGGCCGCCATGGAGAAGCGTACTGCTGATCTCCTGGTTCCAGCACCGAGGCGACTGCTTCAGGCCACAGAGGGCCTTCCGTAGCCGCCAGACTCTCCCAGTGCCGTCGTCAAAGCCCGGGGGCTGCGTCATGTAGAGCTCCTCACCCTCCAGTGAGCCATGGAGGAATGCGTTGCTCACATCCATCTGATACAGCTCCCACCCGTGCTGGGCAACCAGGCTAAAGAGCGCCCGGCTAGTGGAGAACCGGCCAAATGGGGCAAAGATTTGATCGTAATCGACCCCAGGGACCTGAGGGAACCCCTTTGCTGTGAGACGGGCCTTGTACTTGTCCAAGGATCCATCAGGCTTCCACTTACGCCGAAAGACCCACTTGGCACCAATGGCCTTTTGACCTGGAGGGAGGTCGACGAGGTCATACACGTGATGCTGTCGGATAGCAGCGAGCTCCTCGGCACAGGCAGCATCTCAGTGTGCGGCCTCAGGGGAGGCTCGAGCCTCGCGTAAGGTGGAAGGGTCCTCTGGGCGCGCTGTGGACCGGACTGAGAGGGCGTGTGCATCACGAGGCCCAGGTGGGATGCGTGCGAGTGCAGCCACAACAGCATGCCGATGCTCATGATGAAGCATGGCGTACCCCAATGCAGAGCCCGGGTGAAGGTCTGCGATGATGGCAAAAGTGGTCAGGCCGAGAGCCTTTGTGCAGGATCGCCACTCACGACCGTGGGAGTGGAGGAGACACGTGGAGCCACAGGGGGTCGAGGTGCCACGAGACGGGGAGCAACGGTCTGCGCGCTCACTGTCGGCCGAGGTCGGAGGCTGCCGCCTGGGCCACGTGTGTAGCGCGGTCGGGCGGAAGATGGTGCTGAGTCCGACGGGCCGACGGAGGCGGACGGGGATAGTGGTCCGGAGGAGCCAGCGGACGCAACAGGCGCTGCTGGGCCAGAGGGGCTAGCGGACACAGCTGGGGCTGTCGGTCCGAAGGGGCGAGCGGACGCGACTGGGGCCGCTGGCCCGGAGGGGCGAGCGGATGCGACTGGGGCTGCTGGCCCGGAGGGGTCAGCGGACGCGACTTGGGCCGTCGGCCCGGAGGGACTATCGGAAGCGACTGGGGCTGCCGGCCCGGAGGAGCCAGCGGACGTGACTGGGGCTGTCGGCTCAGAGGGGCCAGCGGGCGCGACTGGGACTGCCGGCCCGGAGGGGCTAGCGGACGCGACTGGGGCTGTCGGCCCGGATGAGCCAGCGGACGCGACTGGGGCTGCCGGCCCGGAGGGGCTAGTAGACGCGACTGGGGCAGCTGGCTCGAAGAGGCCAGCGGACGAGACTGGGGCTGCCGGCCCGGAGGGGCCAGCGGACGCGACTGGGGCTGCCGGCCCGGAGGAGTCAGCGGACGCGACTGGGGCTGCCGGCTCGGAGGGGCCAGCGGACACGGCTGGGGCTGCCGGCCCGGAGGGACGGAGTGATGTGTCACCCGGAAGCGACAGGACGGAGGACGGACTCACCACTCCCCCACGCGACGGGAGGGACACGGACGAGCCGGAGCGGATGAGGTCGCGGGGAAACAGGTCCTCAAAGAAGTGGGCATCGCGGGACTCGACGATGTAGTGTCGGGATGAATCCCAGAAGTGCCAGGCCTTGGACTGACGAGACACGCCGAGAAAGGTGCAGGGGCGTCCGCGCGGGGCGAGCTTGCCGGCCTGCTGTGGGGTGGGCAGCCACACAACGGCTACGCAGCCCCAGACGCGAGCCGGGCAGAGGTCAGCACGCCGACCGCACCAGTGCTGATAGGGCGTGGACTGGCGGGGAAGGGGACCGTGGGGAACCCGGTTCCAGACCCAGGTCATGTAGGCCATGGCTTCAAAATAGAAGCCATCCGAGAGACCGGACTCGACCCGCATGGTGCGGACGGCGTCGGCCATGGTACGGTTCCATCGCTCGGAGACGCCGTTCTGGGCGGGTGTGTAGGGCGCAGACGTCTCATGACGGATACCGCGGGAGGCAAGAAACGTGGTGGCCTCACCCAGGTACTCGCCACCGCGATCGGAGTGAAAGCGGCGAAGGGGGCGGCCACACTCGCGCTCCGCGAGGACAAGCCAGTCCTGAATGGTTCGGGCGACATCGCTCTTCTGCCTGAGGCAGAAGACCCAACGGTAGCGAGAGTAGTCGTCCGTAAGAGTGAGGACATAGCAGCCATGCTCACCGACGGACTCGGTGGGAGGAGGGCCCATGACGTCCGAGTGGACAAGGTCAAGGGGGGCGGACGCACGGGAGGAAGATAGGGGGTACGTGGATCGGTGCATCTTCCCCTGAGCGCAGTCAATGCACTTAGTGGGGCACGGGAGAGGGAAAGTCTCCGGGTCAAGGCCCTTGGCCGGCTGAGTGCGGAGCATGCTCTCTACTGCGGCAGAGTGAACGTGGCAAATGCGGCGGTGCAAGAGGCGGGTGTGCTGAGGAGAAAGCGTGCTGGTAACTAACACATGACCGGTTGTAGCCGACGGAGAGGAGACGGGAGGGGAGGAGGAGAGGCGGGGAACGTGCCACAAGTTGCCACAGGCGGTGGCGTGCAGGACGACAAGACCCGACGGACGCAACGACACAGTGCCAACACCACGTGAGTGCACAACGTCCATGCTCATGCGGTCAAGGGCAGTCACGGACGGGAGGCTGAGTTCGAGACCAGGGACGAAGAGAACATCGGTCAGAAAGACGTCACCGGCCGGACCACGGAAACGAACGACGCCTACCCCACGGACAGGCAACACCTGTCCGGAACCCGTCCGGACACCGGAGACATCGCCGACGGGACCGAGCATACTGAAGGCCTCGCGAGAGGCCGTCATGTGATGCGTGGCCCCGGAGTCGATGATCCAGGTCTCAACAGGGTCCTGGACAGGGGTCACCAGATCAGTCACGGTCACATGGCAGCAAGCGAGGGACGCGGACACGGTGGAAGGAGGCGCGAAATGAGACTGCCAGTCGTCAAGCCATGCAATGTCGTCAAGGAGTGGGGTGGGGGAGATCACGGGAGATGACGAGACAGACGAGGGAACGGGACACGATCGCAGATCAGTCTCAGTCATGCAGGCATGGGCCGGAGGGTAGGAGGTGACGCAACTCGCACTTCCCTGGGGAGGAGGGCGAGGGAGGCCAAGCTGGAGCGCGATGAACTGCTCCAGCTGACGCTCTTGGGATGACGGCCCAGGAGTGGAGACAGAATGCGGAGTGACGGCACCGGAGCCCGGGTAGTAGGAGGGCTGAGCCGGCGAAGGAAGCGGAGGTGCCGAAGGCTGAGGGTAGTACTGCGGCGGGTAGTACTGCTGCGGTGCGGGTGTCTGCAGGACAGGCGGAGCTGTCGGAGTGGCAGAGCTGCTGGACGAGGTCGGAGTAGTAGGACCAGCAGCAGGGACGGCGGCAGAGGCGAGCCGGTGCTCCCGCTAGCGTCGCATGGTGGCGATGACGCGGGCCTCGTCTGTCGGGAGAGGGCACGTGTACCACCCGTGCCCGGGCTGGCCACAGTTGTGGCAGACCGAGCCGCTACCGCTGGAACTGGTCGATGACTGCTGCTGCTGCTGCTGTGATGGACCCTTGCCCTTCTTCTTCCGGCTTTTCTTCTTCTTTCTCGAGGGCGATGGGGAAGCTGCGACGGGGGAGGCAACGGCCACGGAGGCAATGGCAGGGGAGGCGACGGTAGGGGATGCAAGGGCCTCCGCGTGATGGAGCTGGGACTCCTGGCGAGCTTCCTCAATGCGGAGGAAGAGCTCATATGCCCAGGGCATGAGAGTGCCCTGAGCCTCCATGGTCAAGAGTACGTCCTGAGGGTAGTGGACGAAGACGTCCGCGTATGTGCTTGTGGCGCCGCGCTTGATGGTGAGGAGCGCGGACAGAGGGGGCGGAGCAGATTTGCCGAGTCGACAGAGGATGTCCTCCGCCTGCTGCCAGTAGGCAGTGACCGTCTCGGTCTCCCCCAT
This sequence comes from Penium margaritaceum, assembly GCA_023375785.1. Taxonomy (NCBI): domain Eukaryota; kingdom Viridiplantae; phylum Streptophyta; class Zygnematophyceae; order Desmidiales; family Peniaceae; genus Penium; species Penium margaritaceum. The sequence goes on from SZWC01001655.1 coordinate 7,811, forward strand.
GTGCAGGGAGTTGAACTCTCGGAGCAGACGGCTGATCTCAGCGGCGCTGGACAGGCGATGGGGTCTAGTGAGGACGTGCCATGCGGCTGCAGGGTCAGGGACGTCACCAGCGGTGAAGGCGCCGAGGAAGGGCTCCAGGGCAAGGCGGGAAGCTGGTAGGGCGACTGGTACGAGGGCGCATACGGCGCGACCAGCGTCATATAGCTGATCGGCCTGGGTGGAGTCGTAGGGGAGGGTGTAGTAGGCCCACAGACCCTCACCCTGCGCCCAGATGCGGAAGCTGAGCTTCCAGCTCCGGAACTGCTCGCCGGCCTGAAGCGGCGGCGGCGGTGTCTCAAATTCCTTCTGCCTACGGCCGGCACCCAGAGTGGGGCCAAGGACGGAGGTCACTGTCTGTCATTGGCGCTGAGTCTGCTGGTGAGCTAGGTAGTACGTGGCGGCGGACACAGCGGGGCTAGCGTGCCCTGGAGGGGTGAACGATGGCAGCGCGCTGGTGGCGGTGTGGGAGGCGACTGGCTGTAGCACTGCAAGCTGCTGTGTCAAGGCGGCGAGTTGTTGCTGAAGAGCAGCAAGTGGGTCAGGGTTGCCGCCAACGTTACCAGTGGGCTGCTGCTGCTGCTGCTGCTACTGTAGGGGCGGCGGCTGCTGCTGCTGCTGCAGCGGCGGTGGCTGCTGCTGCTGTAGCGGCGGTGGCTGCTACTGTATGGGCGGCGGCTGCTGCTGCTGTAGCGGCGGCGGCTGCTGCTGCAGAGGCGGCGGCTGCTACTGCTGCAACGGCGGCGGCTGCTACTGCTGCGGTGGCGGCAACTGCTGTTGCAGTGGCGGTGGCGGCTGTTCCTGCTGCTACAGCGGCGGCAGTTGCTGCTCCTGCAGCGAAAAAGGCTGCTGCTGTAGCGATGACGGCTGCTGCTGTAGCGGCGGCGGGTGCTGCTGCTGCTGCTGGTGCTGCAGCAGTCGTCGCAAGAAAGGAGGGGTAGGGGTCCCCCCACCAGAGGAGGACCCCTCCTCGCTTGGACTACCAACCATGTCTTAGTGTCCCCTTTTTTTTGTGTGTTGATGATGTCAGCAGGAGATGGGAGCAGTGGGGAGTCTACCCACTGCTTTGGCCTTCCCCCTTTCCCCTTTTCCCCCTCTTCCTCTCCTTTTTTTGTGTGTGTTGATGTCATCAGCAGCGACATCAGCAGAGGGGTGCTGATGTCAGCAGCGGCGGATGTTGGGGCTGCCGCTGCTGCTGTTGGTGCTGATGCTGCTACAGCCGTTGCTGCTGCTGCTATTGTTGTTGCTGCTGTTGCTGCTGCTGCTGCTGCAGCTGCTGCTGCTGTCGCTGCTGCTACTGCAGTTGCAGCCGCAGCTGCTGTTGTTACGAGCTACAGCAGTTGTTGTGGCTGCTGTAGCTTGTTGCTGCTGCTGAGCGCTGCTGCAGCTGCTGCGTGCTGCAGCAGCTGCTCGCTTCAGCTGCGGGCTGCTGCAGCGAGCTGCGGAGGTAGGGGATTTTTTTTCGTTGCCTTTTTTTTTTCTCTTTGTCATAGCGGGAAGCAGCCCGTTGTCTGCTGCGAGCAGCGGGCTACTGCTCGCCTGGCAGCAGCGAGCAGCTACTCGCTGGCAGCAGCGGGCTGATGCTCGCTGCTTGCTCGCTGCGAGCAGCGAGCAACAGCAGCCGCGGCTGGCAGCTGCCAGCTGCTGCTCGCTGCTGCTGTTGCTGCAGCTGGCCGCTGCTGCAGCTCGCTGCAGCAGCTGCTGCAGCCCGCTGCTGCTGCTGCACGCTGCTGCAGCTGTTGCGTGCTGCGGCTGCTGCCTGCTGCCGCTGCGGGCTGCTGCTGCGGGCTGCTGCTGCAGCGGGCTGCTGCTGCAGCTGGCTGCTCCTGCCCGGTGCTGCTGCTGCTGCGCGCTGCTGCTGCTGCTGCGAGCTGCTGCTGCTACGGGTTGTTGCGAGCTGCTGCTTCTGCCTGCTGCTGCTGGTGGTGCCAGTCACTGCACCTGGGTGACGTTGCCGCTTGCGTCGTCGCCCACAGACGTCAGACGCCGCCTGCCGCTCACCTCCTCGCGTCACGCGTGGGGGTCAGTGCTGCCGAAAAATTTCGGCAGCATTTCCCGTGGCCCAGTGGCCGTGGGAAAAAATCTGACGCCGCCACCAGGAGGGTCAATGCTGTCGGAAAAAATCCGGCAGCATTTCCTCTGCACTGGCGCGTATGGGGGTCCGCCGGCGTTGTCTGGCACCTGTTCGCCAGTCTTTTGCTGCTGCTGCTACGCTCTGGTTCTGATACCAAAATGGAAAATCTATGCAGCAGGTTGGGGCAGCAGCGTTGTTGATGCAGCGTGCGGGCTTCTACGCTCGTTGCTTAAGTCAGCTGCCCCCTCAGTCTGCTGCTCTAGAGTCTAAGTCTGGAAGCTGTGGGTTTTGTTACTCAGAAATGTGCGCGCCAGAGTTAGCGCTAGAAAGCAGCTAAAAACTGATAGTAACTAATTAGGAATGAAGAATGAACAGCAATGGGGGACCCCTCCAAGTTCTAGCCCCCCCCCCAGCTCTGTAGAGCTTGTTACTCAGTTCATCAGCCAATCAGAAAACAACTGATTTCAGGCTGGCAGGTTTTCTCGGTGAGGCCTGCCAGACGGCCGACGGCCCAAAACTCGGGCGTCGTCCGTTTTGCCTGAAAACTGGACCATACCATAATACCAACGCTGTGAACGCAGCCGTGTTGTCAGAATCAGCTAGAAAAATAGTAGCGAGGAGTTATGGCAGCCTGAACCCAGGCAGTGCCCAAGACGGTTTATGCTGCCGAAAAGGGCCATGCAGCATGCAACAGGGACCCTAGGCAGCGCATGACGACACAAGCACGACAGGACGCGCTGGACGCATGCAGACAGCGACTGCGGTGTCAGTGACAGCCGGCAGCGCGACCGCCGAGGAGGCCTGCCGATGGAGCTGAACACGTTGCTGGAGAGAGGAGGCTCCAGCGAACTGCGAGACGACCTCAGCGTGCGTCGGCTCCACCGGATGACACTCCATGAGCGTCGAGTCTCGCCGTCAGTCATCTGCACGCCGATGTACACAAGCCGGGAGGACACAACAGAGCACAATGAGCGCAAAAAACAACACTCCCCCATGACTCACAGGCGTAGTGTACATGGGCGGGCAGAGAAACGGTCAACATCAAGACTCCCCCAAGGTACGTAGAGANATGCAGACAGCGACTGCGGTGTCAGTGACAGCCGGCAGCGCGACCGCCGAGGAGGCCTGCCGATGGAGCTGAACACGTTGCTGGAGAGAGGAGGCTCCAGCGAACTGCGAGACGACCTCAGCGTGCGTCGGCTCCACCGGATGACACTCCATGAGCGTCGAGTCTCGCCGTCAGTCATCTGCACGCCGATGTACACAAGCCGGGAGGACACAACAGAGCACAATGAGCGCAAAAAACAACACAAGAGCTGTCCTAAAACCGGCCCAAAACCACTGTTTTGGTCATAACTCTGCGCACACATGTCAAAATGCTACGCCGTCTGAACCTAGACGTGTAGGATCACAAGACGGACGCTACGACTGGTGACATGCATGCATCCATCATCAGACAGTGGACACGCAATGCAAAAACATGCAAATCGCGCTCATGGCCAGTCCGCCGAAAAGACTCCTGTAAGCTGCAGAAGAAGAGCAGGGAGTCTCGGCAGTGTCTGGGGCTCTGGAACGGTAGTTGGTGTTGGTTTGTGTGGCTTACACCCGTCACGACCGACACTGCTAGTTTACCGATATACCCACATTTGGGGTATATGGCAGAGGAGGGCGTGACGACACGACGGGCCTCCGGACTGCACCGAGACTTCTCCAGCACGTACGAGAGCACCGGCGAGACGCTGTCGATGCATTCCGGTAGCCCTTTGGGCTTGTCGGGATCTAGGAGAGTTTTCTCGGTAGGTTGAGACCCGCGCACCCGGTGGACTATATCGGTGCGACGAGGAGACCCCATGGCTGTTGTGGGGCTTCCGATGTTCGGAAAGCCGTCTGTGATGTCTGGACATTGATTCCGAGATTTTTTTGCACTACGCATGTTTTCTCGGTGGTGGAGACCCGGGCACTCGGAGAGCTGTTCCGGTGCCTCGAGGAGACCACCATTGTTCCTCTCGTGGTGTATGCAGTGTGTTCTCCCTGTTGACTCATTTGGGTTCAACAGGGGTGACGGGGCCCGGTGCGGTTAGCTGTCGGCGCCCCTGTATAAGCCCGCTAGGGGCTCATTTGTAAACTCTCCTTGTTCTTTATATTCAGCGTTCCAGACTCAGCCAAATTCTTACTGTCTTGCATTGCACTCACACACAGAGCTCATGTTCGTTTTTGCATGGGCCTGCATGCCCTAAAAATTATTTCCAATTTGGTATCAGAGCACAGGGGGGCGTGTGAGCAGCAGAAGCAGCAGCAGTGGGCGGAACACAAAGAGAACGCGCCACGTGGCGCCACGCCGGCAACAGCGTGAGGGAGTGCGAAACGACTGCAAGTCAATGCCACAGGGGCGGTGAGTCGCAAAAAGGAGCAATAGCGACTACGGCGGTAATGGCAAAAGCAACTGCGGCAGCAGCCACTGCACCAGCAGCGGGAGCAGCTGTAGCGTGCAGCAGCGTCGGCAACAGCAGCAGCAGAGTGCACTAGCAGCAGCAGCAGCGTGCAACAGCAGCAGCAGCAGCAGCGTGCAGCAGCAGCAACAGCGGCGAAAGCAGATGCAGCAGCGCATCAGCCGCTGTAGCAGCAGCGTCAGTAGCAGTAACATAGAGCAGCAGCAGCAGCAGCTACTACAACAGCGGCGGCAGCAGTAGAAGCGTACAGTAGCGACGGCAAGAGCAGCAGCGTGCAGCAGTAGCAACCGCGGCTGTAGCAGCAAGCAGCAGCAGCAGCTGCTGCACAGAGCAGCAGCAACAACATATAGTAGTAGCAACAGCAGCTACTACAACAGCGGCAGCAGCAGAAGCAGCGTGCAGTAGCAGTAGCCGCGGCGGCAACAGCAAGTAGCAGCAGCAGCTGTTGCGCAGAGCAGCAGCAACAGCAGAAGCAATAGCAGCAGTAGAAGCAGCAGCAGTAGTAGAAGCAGCAGCAGCAGTAGAAGCAGCAGCAGAAGCAGCAGCAGCAGTAGCAAGCGCAGCAGCTGCACCTGCCAGTGCAGCTGCTGCTGCCGCTGCGAGGAGGGCCTTGCAGTCCTCATCTGATTGGGGGGGCCCTCTGAGGGGGGCCCGTTCGCACCCCCCCTCTCCCTTCCTCCCCTTCTTAGGGGGGCCCTCGGAGGGCCCTGCCGAGTCCCTCTGAGGGGCCCTTTGGAGGAGGCCCGTCGGCCTTGTGGGCCCCCTTGGCGCCGTCGACCCCGTCGGCCGACCGACGGAGGGGCCGGGTCAGAGGGGCGGACAAGACCCCCCCCCTTCTGACTCCCTCCTCCTCCCGACACCCACTCACTCACTCGCTCGCTCAGCGAGCGAGTGAGCGAGCGAGCATGCACGGGAGGGAGGGCCGGACAGCCGGACATCCCCCCCTCCTTATTTTCTCCGTTTGCCCACCTTCAGGTCAATCGAGAAAAGGGGGGGGGGCGAGTAACAAAAATCCGAAAAAGGGTACGCCTGGAAGTAGAAAAAAAGAAGAAAAAACACAAGAGGGGGCTTGAGGGCTAGAGAATAACAATAGAAAAAGGGATGATCTTCCAACTACTACCGCCATAGCAGGAGTAGCAGCTCTCATAGTCGCAATAGCAATATTAGGCGGTGGAGTGTCGACGACTACATAGTGTGGCGGCTGCACGACACCTTGCACTTTCGCCTTCTCAGCCGACAGCGGACGGTCGTCGGCGACAATCTCCGCTTCTAGACGCGTCCTGGACTGGCGTCTTTCTGGGGCCCGTGGATGATTGCGCGCACTTCACCCCGCAGGATCGACGGCGGATTCGAGTCTTACCAACTCCGAGGGCTGGGTAGTCTACCGCTTGGAGCAACAGCGAAACCTGCAGCCGCCACCCCTTCTCGTCTTGGAGCAGTCTTCACTCCATTAGTGGCAGCAGTTGTAGTGGCCGCAGTTAGTCGGACTGTAGTCTCCGGGCGTGCTGTGGTAGTGCAGCTCTTCCCATCTGGTCACGTTTGCTCACCCGGACGCCGTGACCTCGAGGAGTGACAGTACTTACTGGCACCATTCTCTCCCGTGGCTTGGTGTTTACCACCGAGAGTAGGTGCCTTCGGTACCTATCCATCATCGAGCACACGACATGAGTGCGCGGATATCTGAGCAGGCGCCCTGCGCGTTTGCCTGCTACTACTGTGGTGATGGACGTCATGGTTGGCGTCGCTGTTGGACGTGCCCTCCCGGCTGGCATCCACCCTGGCTACAGCCTCGTCCGAGCATGCGCCCTCCACAACACACGGATCTGCCGGCCTTGGTAGATCCCCTAGCTGGACCTCTGGCGAGCATATTCGCTAAGATCCACGGCCTCTGGCAGACAGTGCAGCGGCTTTGTGACCTCGTCATCACTGAGCGTGCTTCTGCTACTCGTTTTTCGACGGCCTCTTCGATCACATCTCCTCCATCCTCTCCTCCTTCCTCGTCCGATGGTGTACCTTCAGCTCTATCTGCCAGCGAGTCCCAGGCTGCCCCCATCCTTTCGATCCTCCACTCTGCTACGACCACGATGCCATCTCGCGATGACATGTCTTCATGCAGTCGTTCCAGTCGAGTGACACCGCGACGTCAGCGTCAGCGCTGTGCACGGCGTGCTCGCGTCAGTTTTGATACATCCTCCACCTCCTCGGCCTCCGTTGCTATACCTGTCGAGGGGGAGTGTGGTCAGCGCGCATTGCCTGATGTGACTGTAGCGACAGGATCTGCACTCGCGCCGGGCCGTGCTGCCCGAGCATCATCTCAGGCGGATTCAGATGATACGGAGATAGCACATGGCGTGGAGTCTGACCCCGACATGGCGTTCATGGTTGAGAGTTGTCTTTCATCATCCAGGTTGGATCCAGATCTTCCACAGCAGCAGGTGACATTAGGAGGAGCGCAGACACGGCGTCCTTGGACGGTGCCACTCGCGGCTCCGACCGCTGGAGGCCCAGGGGTGGCACAGAAGTCTCGTACGGATCGAAATGCATCCATCATACTTTTGGGGGAGAGCGTGCAACAGACTCACACCAGTCCGGCGGATCTTGGGGTACTTGGGACGTGCATGTCATTGAGATCGACATCTACGCTGGGGCAGCAGCCGGACATTCTGCAAGAGCAGGTTGCATCAGGAGGACTGCAGGTCCCGCGTGCCTTGGCGATGCCATTCGCGACTCCAACCAGTAGCGGCCTGGTGGTGGCACAACAGTCTTGTGCGGATCGGGATGCCCCACATGGATCTCCGGGGGCGTTAGCGCACGAGATTCACACCAGTACGATAGCAGTCGCAGTGCATGAGCAGAGTCGGCCGGTTGATCTTTTGGAGGTTGAGGCATTCTTAAGAGCAGCTGGGACAGTGAGAGACATCGCTGGGACATATGCTGCAGCAGACATAGCTGACTCCACCGTCTCATCTGCGGTACATGAGGACCAGCTTCAGCTTGAGGAGTCGTCCATGTTCCCACAATCTCCGGGTTCCCGTACTCACGACGGAGCAGCGACATACATGACGGAGTCAGATGATGGTCCTTACTCTATCATCGAGCAGGTGGTAGTGACCAGCGTTCCGGCAAGCTAGTGCGTGAGCGCCAGCTGCGCTTGTTGGTCGCCTTGATGGACATTGTCGAGCCGGAGTACTGCACACTTGTGTCCACGACGGCGGCAGTTGAGGATAGTGGTGCAGGTCCCTACACGCAGATGGAGTCACCTCGTCAGCTGGACCTGAGTTCTGCCCCTTCGTGTTCACCTGCTGGTGACCTAGCTGATCACATGGACACTGAGAGTGGCAGTACCTGCACGGACGACATTTCTACATGCTCCACCGACTCTGACGACCCATCCTTCTCCTTTTCTCTCGGCATGCGACCGCTCACTCCTCGTCTGACAGACACGAGTTGTGATGTAGATGCGACACCTGCAGCTGCATCCGATGTTCCAGCGTCTCAGCAGATTGCGAGTTTGGTTGACCCCCAGGAGGATGCAGCAACACCAGTTCCATCGTCTTCAGCAGCAGAGATGCAGGTGGCACTGTACCCACGAGTTGTGCAATCTGCATGTGCAGCATCCAGTCAGGCAGAGTTTATTCTACACCAGGTCGACATGGGCCACCTCGACATGTCCGAGGCAGATTATGCTGATCTGCAGGTTCGTGTAGTCATGCTACAGTGGGAGATGATGGCAGCGCGTGAGCGATTCTCAGAGGAGGGCAGTATCACTGTTACCGGCAGGAGCCTTCTGCCAGCAGCATCTGGCACACCTATACCCGGGGAGGATCTTGTACGAGCTCCGAGTATGACGTCTGTTGCAGACTCTGTCATAGGAGAGGTGAGCGTGCCTTCGGCTTCCGCCATCCTGGCTCCTGTCAACCCCATCATTGCTCTTCCTTCCTCTTCTGCTGCCATCACGCACCTTCATCCACCCGACTCACCCGCCCTGTCTTCATCTTCATCCACGAGTGGTGATCCGGTTCGTCACTCCAGCTCTTCTCTTCTGGCAGTACACCCTTGTGTCTCAGGGTGTGCTATCTCGTATCGGAGGCCAGCTCCGCCACTTCATCCACGCACGCATGCTGCTCGCCCATTCCCGTTCCTCCGGCGCACACAGATGCATCGCGTCAGTGCGGAGGCAGGAGAGACTGTGAGTTAGGACCCTTGGCAGTCACTCGAGGACTGGTATACCCCAGGTGATGCAGATTCACGTGAGGAGTTGTAGCCGGAGACACCATTTTGTCTTTGAGGGAGGGAGTCGACTCGCAGGTGACAGGGGGAGCTATCTCTACACGATGGATACACCATATGACTCATCGCCCAGGATCTATTCAGCTATGACATCAGCATCTCCATCGGGGATATCGCTGCCACGTTCATCTGCGTAGGGGGAGTGTTGTGTGGACCTCGACCTGACGCGACACCATGGGAGATGCATGGCGAGGTCCATGCTCTGTTGTGAGCATCTATAGCATCCCGCATGTGCCTCACGCTACGTACCTTCACAGCTGCATATAGATGGTAGCACAGTGTTGGTCGAGACCCGGACACTTGGTGCATTATACCAGTGTCACGAGGAGACCATGTGATCGTGTGTTTTAGTGTGTGGCTATACTGTGTGTGGCATGTGCATGCGAGCTGTTGGTCAAGACCCGGACACGTGGTGCGTTGCACCCGTGTTACGAGGAGATCCTCCCTTGATCCTGTGTTTGGATGATGATACTATTGTCTTGGATTGTTCGTAGCGGTCAAGACCCGGGCCCTGGTACCGCCAGTGTCACGAGGAGACCATGTGATCGTGTGTTTTAGTGTGTGGCTATACTGTGTGTGGCATGTGCATGCGAGCTGTTGGTCAAGACCCGGACACGTGGTGCGTTGCACCCGTGTTACGAGGAGATCCTCCCTTGATCCTGTGTTTGGATGATGATACTATTGTCTTGGATTGTTCGTAGCGGTCAAGACCCGGGCCCTGGTACCGCCAGTGTCACGAGGAGACCATCTTGTCCTCTGACATGTGCATGACATGTGTATGTGTGCGTGTGCATCACTCCTCTCATGTTCGAGACCCAAACACTTGGTGGGCTGTGCCAGTGTCCAGGGAGATCCTAGATGGATAGCAGATGAGTGTGTGTGTGTGTGTATGTCTGTGTGAGTTGACTCATGCATGTTATGGCTTGTCATACATTGTTGTTCCATGCGTGGACGGCTATGTCAGCCAGGGGGAGTGTTGGTTTGTGTGGCTTCCACCCGTCACGACCGACACTGCTAGTTTACCGATATACCCACGTTCAGGGTATATGGCAGAGGAGGGCGTGACGACACGACGGGCCTCCGGACTGCACCGAGACTTCTCCAGCACTTACGACAGCACCGGCGAGACACGGTCGATGCGTTCTGGTAGCCCTGTGGGCTTGTCGGGAGCTAGGAGGATTTTCTCGGTAGGTTAAGACTCGCGCACCTGGTGGACTATACCGGTGCGACGAGGAGACCCGATGGCTGTTGTGGGGCTTCCGATGTTCGAAAAGCCGTCTGTGATGTCTGGACGTTGATTCCAAGACTTTTTGGCACTGCTCATGTTTTCTCGGTGGTCGAGACCCGGGCACTCGGAGAGCTGTTCCGGTGCCTCGAGGAGACCACCTTTGATCCTCTCATGGTGTATGCAGTGTGTTCTCCCTGTTGACTCATTTGGGTTCAACAGGGGTGATGGGACCCGGTGCGGTTAGCTGCCGGCGCCCCTATATAAGCCCGCTAGGGGCTCATTTGTAAACTCTCCTTGTTCTTTATATTCAGCGTTCCAGACTTAGCCAAATTCTTGCCGTCTTGCATCGCACTCACACACAGAGGTCATGTTCGTTTTTGCATGGGCCTGCATGCCCTAAAAATTATTTCCAATTGTTGGCTAGCTCCAAGCTGGTAGTTCGTCGCTAGTCGTCGCACCGGTGTCACTAGGGCCCGCCTCAGGGATCTGCACGAGTATGGACACGGCCGAGTGGTCATAGTAGACTGTACAAGAACGTCACAAATCACAACACTCCCCCATGACTCGATGGTACGCATGTCCATACACGTGCAGCAGTGGGACAAGTACAATAGTGAGTGTAAAAACAGATGGAACACGGACACACATCCCACACTCAACCACCCTCAGACATGGGGCAAAGTCCAACAGAATGAATGGCCACCAAGAACTTTCCGCGAGCAAGTTCCTTTGTCAAGAAATCAGCACGCTGCATGTCAGTGCCAACCCACATGACGGAGATCACGTGTCGCTCCACAAGATCACGCACAAAGTGATGCTCAATCGCAATGTGCTTCGTACGAGCGTGAAAGACACCGGAGTTCTCCGCAATGGCGAGAGCACTCTGGTTGTTGTAACGAAGCACAATGGTGGGTACTGAATGACCAAGCTCAAGAAACAGGTGTTGCAGCCATACCCCCTCAGCAGCTCCTGCGTCCAAAGCAACGTACTCTGCCTCCAACGAGCTACGTGCGATGCAACCCTGCTTCCCGGTAGGCCAAGACAGAGCGGTACCACCGAGCAGGAATACGTAGTCAGTACGACTGCGTCCATCTTGGCTCCAGGCCCAGTCGCTGTCAGTGTAGGCACAAGGACCATCGAACACTGCCGACGAAAGCAGAGTCCGAGGTACGGCGTGGAGACCACGTACCCAACACTCGCACAGCCGCGTGAAGGGCTATGACACATGGAGCGTGCGAGAACTGAGTGAGGAGGTTGACAGCAAAAGCGATGTCGGGACGTGTGGTGGTTGCCAAGTACATCGGAGATCCGATGAGACGGAGGTACAAGGTCACGTCCACTGTCTCCCCTAGCTGTGTGGGACCATCCACCTTCAGGGCATCCTGCCCATCGGGTGTAAGAGGTGTGGAAGCGGCGGGTACTGCATCAAGGAGATCGCTGAAACGCTCCTCTACGACTCGTGCGTATCGGCCCTGATGCAGCAACAGTGTCCGATGTCTACGATCTCACACGATCTCCATACCAAGAAACACCGATGCAGGACCGAGGTCCTTCATCCTACAGGCAATCTGAAGGACAGCCTTGGCCTCCTTCATGGCCTCCAAGGACGGAGACACGATCAGAAGGTCATCGATATAGACCAGGATGGCGGTGAACCGCTCGGGTGTTGGTAGGATGAAGAGAGAGGGATCTGCCTCGCTCTGTACATATCCCGCACGAGTCAAAGTGACGGTGATCTCCCAGTTCCAACACCACGGAGACTGCTTGAGGCCGTACAAGGACTTGCGCAAGCGCCAGACCTTATCACCGTCCTCAAAGCCTGGTGGCTAAGCCACGTAAATCTCCTCATCCAGAGAGCCATGGAGGAACGCATGTCTGGGAACTACACCATCTGGTGCAATTCCCAATCATGCTGAGCCACTACACTGATCAGAGCTCGAGCTGAGGTCATGCGGCTGACAGGGGCAAAAGTATTAGTGTAATCGACGCCCTCAATCTGAGAGTACCCCTTGATGACCAAGCGGGCCTTGTAGCGTTCTAGTGAGCCATCCGGCTTCACTTTCTTGCGAAAGACCCACTTGACCTGAATAGCCTTCCTCCCAGGTGGAAGGTCGAAAAGCTCGTAGACTCTATGCTCTCGGATAGCGCGAAGCTCGTCCTTGCAGGCAGCGCGCCAAGCGTCAGCATCCTGTGATGAGAGAGCTTTCCTCAGGGTGCCCGGGTCGGGCGCCATAGAGGGAGAGCTCTGTGTGGCAAGGGCACATATCTCGGTGCTAGGCGTGACGACCACAAGACCACCTGCTACATCAGAAGCGATATGGAACTCGCGAGTGATGAGGTCGTGCCCTACGGGGCACGCTGGATGTACCTCTGTGAGCTTAGTGCGGACACTCAGGCCTAGGGCTTTTGTGCCGGGATCACCACTCGCGATGCTGCGAGAGGGGCGCCTGGGTGCAAGTCTCGACGCTCGCCGAGCTCCGGAATCCAGTGGTCGAAGACGGCCACCGGGCTCATGGGAGTAACCTGACCTCAAGGGGCGCACCTCAGGCTCAGGGACAGGCACGACCACAGCTGGCGGGGGCTGAGGCAAGGCAGCCGGTGATGCCGTGCGAGGAGATACGTGTGTGGGGGACACGGGACTGGGTGTGACAGCAGGAGCAGGCAAGACTAGAGTCGACACACAGGCACGATTGCCAGCAGATGCAGGTACGGGAGTAGGCGATACTGGACCAGACATAGAAACAGGAGTGACAGCAGACGCAGGTACTGGCGCAGAAGTAGGCATGGGAACAGAAGCAGGGGCACCTATGGGGTGTGAAATAGGCTGTACGGGCGAGGTCTCTGGACCGGCGGCGATGATTGCCAGGTCGTCAAGGGCCGGAGATCGAGAGGTGAAGGGGGCTCGAACGGACACATCAGTCTGGTGAGAGGTGCTTGCTGGCATAGAAGTCTCCCCCATCCGCCGAGAACCCTTACAGGTAGGAACATGTGTGGTGGAGAGTGCCGTGATCAAACTCAGGTCACGGTAGGTGAGAGACTTGAAAAAGAGTGCATCGTGTGACTCAATGACGCGACAAAGAGTAGCGTCCCAGAAGCGCCAAGCCTTCGACCGCGGGGAAATGCCTACGAAGGCACACAAGCGGTCCCGAGGTGAGACCTTGGACCCCTGCTGGTCCTCGATGTACCACACGGAGGCCAGGGATCCTCATACGCAAGCGAAACGAAGGTCAGCACGGTGTCCAAACCAGAGCTTGTACGGTGTAATATGGTCTGGAAGCGGACAGTACGGGAGGCGGTTCCAGACCCAAGTCATGTAGGCAAAACCCTCAAAGTAAAAGTACTCAGGGAGACCGCACTCAAACCGCATAGCGCAAACCGCATCCTCCATGGTGCGGTTCCAGCGCTCGGAAACACCGTTCTGCTGAGGGGTAGCAGGAGCGGAGACCTGGTGAAAAATCCCGTGCTCAGCAAAGAATGCGTCCATCTCGCCAAGAAACTCACCTCCACGATCCGAGCGAAAAGTATGGAGTGTGTGACGTGACTGACGCTCAGCCATCACTAGCCAGAGTCGAACCGCAAGGGCGGCATTGCTCTTCTGACGCAGGCTGTAGACCCACCGTATCCGGGTATAGTCATCAGTTAGAGTCAGAACATACCGGCCCCGATCAGAGAGGGACTCGACTGGAAGAGGACCGAGGAGGTCTGAGTGAACTAGCTCGAGAGGCCGAAGCGCTCAAGAATGAGAGTCAGGGCAGGTGCATCGGTGCATCTTCCCTTGAGCGCAAAAGAGACAGTCGGTCTTGGGTGGATTCTCGAAAGAAGCCGCGTCAAGACCGAGAGCTGTCTGTGTCCGAATGAGCTTTGACACTGTATCGGAGCCCACGTGACACAGACAACGATGAAGCAACCGCTGGTGTTCCGGAGACAAAAAATCAGTGACAAAGACCCGACCGAAGGAGGAAGGAGAGCAAGGGGAGGAGGTCGGAGAAACGCGATACAGATCATCTATGACTGAGGCACGAAGGACAACATTGCGAGTGTCAGTAGCAGTCACAGTCGCTGAGTATACGGTATGCTCCATAGAGAGACCCATCAGTGTGCAGGCACGCACAGAATTCAGGCTGAGCTCAAGATCAGGCACAAACAACACGTCGGAAAGGTACAGGGGGCCAGACGGACCGTCGAAACATACAACCCCAACACCGTGGACGAGCAAGGACTGACCAGAGCCTGTACGGACGGAACGGACAGACGTGACAGGACCAAGAACAACAAAATCACTACGACGTCACATGATGTGATGAGTGGCACCGGAATCGATTATCCAAGTGTCACCGGAGTCACCACTGGTGGACGTCACTGTACAACGGGCAATGGAACACTCGGCATCAGAGGGACGCTAAGCCGTCAGTGGGGAGGAACAACGCAGGGCACAAAGATGAGACTCATGAACCCAATCGGTGCAGTCAGGCCCATCATCATCACATGCTGACTGTGCTCCCCCACACGCGTCGTCACGGCCCACAGGAACGGACGGACAGAGAGTTTTTGGACCACCCGACGATTAAAACACACTCACACCTCCCTGAAAACGGAGCGCCAGAAGGTGTCGGAGCTCAACGATGGTGCGGTCGCGTGGGTCCGGATCACTCCTCCTCGCCGGTGAGGGAGCGGGAACAGCTGTAGTCGTGGCCGCCATGCGTCCGGAGGATGGCGAGGATGACGTGCTGGACGTGGAATGGAGGGCGTGTGCAGCCTCGAGCCCACGAGTAATCCGCGTCCAGTCGAGCGGCTGCTTGCTCTCGGTGTAGCGATGGGCGCTTCCACAGTTGTAACAGTGAATAGAACGTCCACTGCTACCACTGGATGACGACTGCTGCTGTGACTGCTGCTGACCTGATCCACGCTTCCCCTTCTTCTTCCCCTGAGCTGTTGCTGCAACACCCTGTGTCTGCGTGGGTGTGGGCGGGGTCGAAGAGGAGGAAGATGAGGACGTGATGGAGGATGAAGAAGGAGACTGTAGGAGGGAAGATGGTGGTGATACGACGACTGTTGTAACAAGAAAAGTCTCCTGATGGGCCACGGCTGCCTCGCGGGCTGAATTCCCCTAGAGGAAGAGCTGATGCGCCCAAGGGAGAAGCTGTAGAGTGGCTGAAAAGGGCTCGAGGACGGCGTCGATGTACCGTGTGAAGATGTCAGTGTACTCAAGGCGAACTCCAAGCATCATCGTACGAAGTGCCCACAATTGTGTGCCTCCTGAGGTCCCGAGGCGCATGTAGATGCGCATGGCACGTCGCCAGTGTTCGGCTGTAGGCTCTGCAGGCCCCTGACGGAGAGAATGGAAGGCATGAATGTGTGCTGCACGAGTGGCGTGCGTCTCTGTGGCCAGCAGGGATAAGGCCAGATCCCAACCTCCGCGTGGATCGGCGCCGGTGCGTGTGCCGGCCTCGCCAAGGAAGGGGCGGAAATCGACAATGGTCTCGCGTGGCATGGCATAGAGGAGTCCGCGCATGGCCCTGGCTGCTGTCAGCACCTGTGCTGGGTCTGTAGGCTAATGCGAGCTGTAGTAGTAGGGCCACGCTCCCTCTGAAGTAGCCCAAACCTGAAAGAGGATCTCCCAGCAGTCGAAGCCATCCTCACTGATGTACCGTGGAGGTGGTGCCTCAAAGTCCTTGGGTTGCCGCTCCGTGGGGAGAGCAACCACAGGCTGAGGAGGACGAGGGATGGGGAAAACTCTTGGAAGGGGATAGTCACCGGGATAGTCGTGTGACGATCGTATCGGAGGAAACTGAGGAGATCTGGTGCTCGTCTGCAGCTGACGGAGGCGCTCCTGAAGAACTCGAATCTCATGATCCGGGAAGTCGCCTGTGATGCCTGGCATGAATGGATCATCATCCAGGAGGTCAGGAGGTGGTGGGTCAGGTCAGCTCCTGTCACGGGTGCCTGAGCCGACTGCTGTGGAGAGACCGCGACGCCGGCAGCTCCCTCGGAAACCTGCCGTGGGGCCGTGGACTGGGCACGCAAAAGCTCAGTCAACGTGACGATGGCATCAGTGTGCTCCCGCCGTAGACGACGCATGTCATCTTGTTGACTCCGCAGGTCCTCAATGGCCTGCGAGCGTGGGCTCAGGACCCCAGAACAAGAGGAGGAGGGATCACCTGTCCCCTCCCCCTTGTTTTCAGACGAGTTCATGTCGCCTCAGTATGGGTCGACAGGTCAAGTTTGTCGGATTGCAAAAGCCCCAGCGTTACTCGAGGATTTGACACGCTGGCAATTTTTGACTGTCCGGCCAAAAAATTGGCTAAGTATGGTGTTGATGTGAGCAGGTTGTTGCTGACGTCAGCACGACCTGATGACGTCAGCAAGCAAAAATGCTGACGTGAGCTCGACTCTTTTTTTTTGTTCTCTCGCGATTCTGTGTGAGCATGGAGGCGCTTCGCGGCGGCTGCGTGGAAGCTGCACGGAAGCTACACAGTGCTTCCACTCAGCTGCTGCTCCAGCCGTGGTGTCAGCTGCAGCAGCAGCTGCGTGGCTGCGTGCGCAGCAGTGGCAGCAGCGGCTGCGCAATGCCGCTACTGCTACTGCGCGCTGCGGTTGCTGGTCGCTGCCGCCGCCACGCGCTGCTGCTGCTGCCGCTGCTGTGCTGCTGTTGCTGCAGCTGCTGTTGCTCTGCTGCTGCCGCCGCGGCTACCGCTGCGACTGCGGATGGCGGCTGCACTCACTGCAACAGCCACGCGCTGCTGTAGCTGCTGCTACGATGCTGCTACTGCCGCTGCTGCTGCTGGTGCTCTGTTGCTGTGTTGCTTCTGGCACGGTGGCAACGCCGCTGATACGGTCTCATGTGATGGGCTTGGGCTGCGTCGATGTCGACCGGCTGTCTTCGACATGCCCCCGTGGATCTGATGCAGCGGTGACTCTCACTGCTGCTGCTCTGCTGCGTCTCTGCTGCGCAGCTCAGTGAGAACTGTCTCACTGCTCTGATATCATGAAAAGATGCAAGGAAGCTTCCTAGCAACACTCTCGTTGACCAGGAGTGAGTGCCTCATCAGACGGTGACGACAGTCACAAGTCGTGCACGCAACGGCAAGAGTTTGGCTAGGGGACACAAGGCAAAGTTTCTGAATGCTTCAATAGAATTTGCAGAGAGGGATGAAAAATGACAGGTCCATGGCATAAATACCTGCCGCGGCGCACAGCGGGTGTCGCACGCGGCGGTCCAAGAGCTGTCCTAAAACCGGCCCAAAACCAGTGTTTTGGCCATAACTCTGCGCACACATGTCAGAATGCTACGCCGTCTGAACCTAGACGTGCAGGATCACAAGACGGACGCAACGACAGGTCACATGCATGCATACATCATCAGACGGTGGACACGCAATGCAAAAACATGCAAGTCGGGCTCATGGCCAGTCTGCCGAAAAGACTCCTGCAAGCTGCAGAAAAACAGCAGGGAGTCCCGGCAGTGTCCGGGGCTCTGGAACGGTGTTGGAGAGGTATCTAGGCCAAAAATAATGATCACCGGGTCATCAAGAGCCGGACACCGAGAAGTGGAGGGGGCTCAAACGGACACATAAGCTGGGCGAGAGGTGCTCGCAGGCCCAGACTCCCCCATCCGTCGAGAAGCCTCACATGTAGGAACGTGCGTGACAGACAGCGATGTGTTTTAGGTCAGGTCACGATAGGTGAGAGACTCAAAGAGGAGCGCTTTGCAGGACTCAATGATGCAACGACGGGCGAGGTCCCAAAAACACGAGGCCTTTGATCGCGAGGAGATGCCCACAAAGGCACAGAGGCGACCCCACGGCGAGGCGTTGGACCCCTCCTGGTCCTTGGTGTACCACAAAAGCCAAGGATCCCTAGACACGAGCGAGACGCAGGCCAGCACGGTAGCCAAACCAAAGCTCTTACGATGTAACGTGGTCCAGAATGGACCGTGCGGGAGGCGGTTCTAGACCCACGTCATGTAAGCGAATCCTTGAACAGAAAAAAACTTCGAGGGACCGCACTCAGACTGCATAGCGCGAACCGCATCCTCTATGGTGCGGTTCTAGCACTCAAAGACACCGTTCTGTTGAGGAGTAGCAAGAGTGGAGACTTGGTGAAAAACCCCGTACTCGGCGAAGAAACTATCCATCTCGCCAAGAAACTCACCGCCGCAATCCGAACAGAAGGTATGCAGCATGTGGCGGGACAAACGCTCAGCCATCACTAGCCAGAGGCGAAGTGCAAGGACAATTCTGAAACAGGCTATAGACCCTCTGCATCAGGGTCAAGTCATCAGTCAGGGTCAGGAGGTATCGTCCCCGATCAGACACAGACTCGATAGGAAGAGGACCGAGAAGGTCCGAATGGACCAACTCGAGAGGGCGAAGTGCGCGAGAACGAGAGTCACGGTAGGTGCAACGATGCATCTTACCCCAAGCATAGAACAGGCAAACGGTCTTGGGCAAATTCTTGAAAGAAGCCACGTCAAGGGCGAGTGCAGGCTGTGTCTGAATGAGCTTTGACAAAGTGTCGAATTCCACATGACACAGGTGATGATGCAGTAGTCGCTGGTGCTGAGTAGGCAGAACACCGGTGACAAATGCACGACGAGGAGGAGAGGGTGAGCAAGAAGAAGAGGAAATCTGAGAAACATGGTACAAATCATCCACAATAGAGGTGCGAGGGACATCAGTGCAAGTATCAATACCATGCGTTGCCAGCACGAGCATCGCCTTGCCACCACTGATCTGCTTGGTGGCGGTGTCAGATTTTTTCCCACGGCCACTTGGCGTGGGACAATGCTACCGGATTTTTTCCAACAGCACTTATCCCCACATGTGATGCAAGGAGGTGAGTGGTAGGCCGCGTCAGGCACCAATTACTGACGATGCACGTGGCGACGTCAACCATGTGGAGTGACTGGCAGTAGCAGCAAGCAGTAGGAGCAGCCTACAATAGCATGAGCAGCGAGTAGTGGCAGTAGCAGCCACAAGTAGCTTTGCGCAGCAATAGCAGCCGGTAGTAGCAACAGCTTGCGGTAGCTTGTAGCACCAGCAGCCTACAGTAGCAAGTAGCAGCAGCAGCAGCCAGCAGCAGCAGCAGCAGCAGCTCGTAGTAGCAGTAGTGAGCAACAGAAGCAACCGGCAGCAGTAGGAGGAGTAGCAACGAGCAGCAGCCAGCAACACCCAGTAGCAGCTAGCAGTAGCAGTTGTAGTAGCAGACAGCAATTATAGAAGCTGCAATTTCTCACAGCTCGCTGCTCGTAGTAAGCAGCGTGTTGCGAGCAGTGAGCAACGAGGAGCAATTTTGCTGCTTGCAGCTCGCAACAAGTAGCGAGCAGCAAGCTCGCCATGACAAACGACGAAGGAAAAGAGAAAAAAAGGGGAAACAATCCAAAAAAATTCCCCCATCCCACAGGTCGCCCTGTAGCGTTGGCAGCCACCACCACAACCATTGTAGCAGCCACAGCAGCCGCAGCAGCACGTAGCAGCTCAGCAATAATAGTAGTAGTAGCAGCAGCAATAGCTGCTACTACAACAACAACAAGAGGAGGAGCAACAACTACAACAGTAGGAGCACCTGCTGTTGCAACAACAACCGTAGCAGCAGCTACCTTGCAGTTGAAACAGCAGCAGCTTGAGCAACAACCACTGCCAATGTCAGCCATCCTGAGCTGATTTCACTACTGATGTCACTACTGATGTCAGCAACAACAAGAAAAAATCTACAGCAGCAACCCTATTGATAATGCAGCAGTAGCTACTGGCGTCAGCCATCCTAGACTGACATCATTGCTGACATCAGTACTGACATCAGCAGCACAAAAAAGGGAACAAGGAGGGGAAACAAAGGACATCATGGCAAAGAGCAAAGAGGGGTCCTCCTATGTTGGAGGACCCCCCTTCTTGCAAAAACTATAGCAATTACAACAACAGTAGCAACAGCAGCTGCTGCCGTTGCAATAGTAGCAGGAGCGACAGCAAGAGCAGTAGCAACAACTAGAGCAGCAGCCACGACAGTAGCAGTAGCAGCAGCAGCACCAGCAGTAGTAGTAGCAGCAACACCATCAGTAACAACAGTAACAGCAGCAGCCATAGCAGCAGTAGCAACCACAGTAGTAGTAGCAGCACCACCACCAATACCTCGCACGCTATGTTGTAGGTCATGCGAGCATGACAGATCCGCTCGTTGTTTTGCACTAGCAGCTCGTAACGCTAACACAACAAATAGTGGCATTACAGCTGCTGACACCGCTACCGCAGCAGCACCCGGAGCAGTAGTATCAGCAGCCGCCGCAGCAGCAACAACAACAGCCATCGCAGCAGTAGTAACAACGTCAGCAAGCACCTTTTTTTCCACCCGGGTATGCGCGCCTTGCGATCTCCTATGCCACGGAGTACCCGGCGCAACAACACACCCAGCGCCACTAGCAGACGGTGACGTCTGTCCTACGCCCCACACTCTGGGTGCCAGCCGCAGGCCAAAGGACTTCAAAGCCCTGCCGCCACCACTTCAAGCTGGTGACCAGTTTCAGAGGTGGGATCTTAGCTTCTGAATCTGGGCACTGGGCGAGGGCTTGTGGCCCTACTATGTCCTACTCTTCGACTCCACACAGGCCGACCAGGTGAATGACGCTGGTCACGCCGTACCTGCCCTCATCCCTATGGCCCCTCCATCTGCACGTCTCGCCCTCAAGCCCTTCCTCGGCAACCTCACCAATGGCGCTCTCCCTGACCCAGCAAGGGTGTGGCACATACTTACGCGTCCTCATCGCCTATCCAGTGACACCGAGACCAGGCGCCTGATCCGTGAGTTCAACTCTCATTGCATGAGGGAGACCAAGATGGTCACCTCCTATTGGCAGCGTACAGAGGTCAACCTGCGCCACCTCGAAGAAGCCGCGCCATCCCCTCTCTTTGCGCTCCTGACCATCAAGCGTGGCGCCACCGACCCCTTCTCTGACGTCTTTGTCCTCTACTCCCAGGACGTCCTGACCGCGATGGCTGTCCAAGATACCTTCATGCCCTGGGCATACAAGCTCTTCCTCCGCATTGAAGAGGCTTGCCATGAGTCACACATCCACTGCACAGAGTCCCTCGCCTCTCCTACGTTGCCTCCATGGTCGTTGCCGCCCCATTAGTAGCATCGTCTTCCGGCGCCAACTCGTCTAGCAAGAAGAAGCGCAGGGGCAAGAAGGGCAAGGGTCCTCCATAGTAGTTTAGCAGATCCGGCGGCGCCAGCCTCGTCTGCCACCACTGTGGCCAGTCAGGAAACGGGTGGTACACGTGTCCGCTCCCATCTGACGAGGCTCATGTCATCGCAACCATGCGTTGCCAGCACGAGCATCGCCTTTCCACCAGTGATATGACCGTCGCTGCTCCTACTACACCTGCGTCGCTTGCGATAGCCCCATTGTAGTATCTTCCACAGTTGTCCGCGTCCGCTCCTCCATCACCAACGCCTTCCTCCTCCTTCTTAGACTCCGGCGCCATTACACCGCAGTCGGTCTACTTTGTGGGACCGTCCACCTGCGGATGTCGGCTGGAGCAGTTCATCACACTTCAGCTCAGCCTTCCTTGCCCTCCTCCTCGGGAAGTACGAGTTGCATAGTCGCTAGTTCCTCCGTACATTGCATGACAGAGTCTGTGCTATGGTCGTTTCTTGCATCTTTGTCCACATCATCCTCTGCCGTGCCTTTCCCACCCAATCCCCTTTGTGATGATGTCACCTGGCTAGATGACTGCCATTCCCGGTTCGCACCTCCGTCCACCGCGTCAGCGTTGCTCGCCCATTGCCATGTGACTATCAGCGACCTGGCCACACCAGTCCAAGATTCATCAGATACCTGGATCATTGACTCTGGGGCCAAACATCACATGATGGCCTCGCGTGAGGCCTTCAGTGTCCTTGGTCTCATCACCGATGTCACCGGGATTTGGACGGGTTCTGGTCAAGTGTTACCCGTTCGTGGTATCGGCCTCGTTCGTTTCCGTGTCCTGCTGCTGATGTCTTCGTGACAGATGTCCTTTTTTTCCTTGGCCTTGAGCTCAACCTCTTGTCTGCCATTGCCCTTGATTGCATGAGTATGGATGTTTTGCACTCGCGTGGTGTGGGAATTGTGTCGTTGCATCTGTCAGGTAGGGTCGTTTTGCATGCCACCGCCCGTGGCAACTTGTGGCACGTACCGCGCCTGTCCGCTTCTACCTCTGTCGCCTCCTCATCAGCCAACACCGGCCACGTGTTTGTTACTAGCATACTCTCTCCATAGCACACGCGTCTCCTACTTCGTCGCCTTTGTTACGTCCACTTTGCCGCTATTGACAGCATGATTTGCATGCAGCCAGCCACGGGCCTTGACTCAGCCTCCTTTCCTCTGTCGTGTCCCACGCAGTGCATTGATTACACTCAGGGGAAGATGCACCGTTCCACCTACCCCCTCTCTGCCTCTCGAGCGACGACCCCACTCGACTTGGTTCACTCTGATGTCATGGGTCCCCTCCCAACAGAGTTAGTCAGCGAGCAAGGTCATTATGTCCTGAGACTTACAAACGACTACTCTCGCTCTTGCGTGGTCTTCTGCCTTCAGCAAAAGAGGGACATTGCTCCCACCATTCGGGACTGGCTTGTCCGTGCTGAACGCGAGTGTGGTCGCGGCCTCCGCCGCTTCCGTTCTAATCGCGGGGGTCCGTTTTTGGGAGAGACCACACTCTTCCTTGCCTCCCGTGGTGTCCATCATGAGAATTCGGCACCTTACATGCCGGCCGAAAATGGCATTTTTGAGCAATGGAACTGTACCATGGCTGACACCGTCCGCACCTGGCTGAATCCAGCATCTCTGACAGCTTCTACTTCAAAGCCATGACCTACATGACGTGGGCCTGGAACCGGATTCCCTACGGACACATTCCCCGTTAGTCCACACGATACCAACACTGGTGTGGAGAGCGAGCCGAACTGCGTCCGGCCCAGGTCTCGGGCTACGTAGCCATCGTGTGGTTGCGTGTCCCACACTAGGGTGGCAAGCTTGAGCCTCGCGGCCGTCCCTGCGCCTTCCTTGGCGTCTCGCGTCAGTCAAAGGCATGGCTTTTCTGGGATCCCACCTGGCACTACATCGTCGAGTCCGGGAACGCCCTCTTCTTTGAGGACCTGTTTTCCCGCGACCTCGTTCGCTCCAGCGTCGATGTTCCTCCCATCGTGTGGGGGAGTGGTGGGTCCGTCCTCCGTCCAGACGCGTCCGGGCATTCCATCGTCTACGCCCACGGGTCCGTCTGCACCGACTACGCCATTCGTGTCCGCCGACTCCTCAGGGCCGGCTGCCCCATGTGTGTCCGATAGCCCCTCATAGCCGGCTGCCTTGTCCACATCCGCCAGCCCCTCTGGGTCGGTTGCCCCATTTGTGTCTGACAGCCCCTCAGACCCAGTTGCCTTGTCCGTGCCCGCCAGCCCCTCAGGGCCGGCTACCCCGTCCATGTCTGCCAGCCCCTGAAGGCCGGCTGCCCCATTTGTGTCCGACAACCCCTCAGAGCCGGCTGCTCCATCTGTGTCCGACATTCCCTCACGTCCGGCCGCCCCATCCATGTCCGCCAGCCCCTCACTTCCGGCCACCCTGTCCGTGTGCGCCAGCCCTTCAGGGGCGGCTGTCCTCTCCGTATCCGCCAGTCTCTCAGGGCTGACTACCCCGTTTGTGTCCACCAGCACCTCAGTGACGGCTGCCCCATCCGTGTACGCCAGCCCCTCAAGGCCGGCTGCCTCGTCTGTTTCCTCTAGTCCCTAGGGCCGGCTGCCCCGTCCGTATTGGTGCGCTACACACGTGGTTGGGGTGGGAGCCTTAGACCCAGGCCGACAGTGAGCACTCAAGCGGCCCCCTCACGTCCTCTCGAGCCAGGACCCCCTGTCATCCCACGAGGCTCCTTACCTCATGTCAGACCGGCTTCCACAGTCGTGAGTGGGGACCCTGGCACCATGGCACTTGGCTAGGCCACACTGAGTTACATCATCTCTATCCCACAGCGAGGCCTCATGTTCCATCGATAGTCCTCCGTTGTGGTGACGGGATATACCGATAGTGACTTGGCCGCCAGTCCAGACGGTAAGAGTTGTACTGACTGTATCTTCCTTGTTGGCAGAACACCTACATCTTGGCGCAGCGGCAAGGAAGGTAACATTATGCATAGCACTGGTGAGGCTCAAAATGTGGCCCTTGGTTCTGGCACTTGTGAGGGCGTGTGGTTGCACAGCCTGCTGTCCGAGTTGCGTCGGTCAGTCCCATCCATCACGTTGCACTGTGATCATGAAAGTGCCATGGCCATTGCTGATAATGACGACGTGCATCACATCGCACAAAGCACATCAATGTCGAGTATCACTATGTGCGTTTGTTGTTGCATGACAATAGCATCAGCATTGTGTGGGTTGAGACAGCACCCGAATTGGCTCATTTTTTTTACGAAGGCACTAAAGTGTGACTCGTTCAAGAAGGTTTTAAGTGCAGTCGGTATTCGTTTGTGAGGTTCTCTCTCTCCCTGTCCGCTTGGTCTCTGTGCTCTCTTCTCGTCCATGTACACAACGCCTGTGAGTCATTGAGGAGTGATGGTGTTTGTCTCACATCTCTCACTTGTACTCTGTTGTGTCCTCTAGGCTTGTGTACATTGGCGTGCGGATGACTGATGGCAAGACACGACGGTGATGGAGTGTCTTCTGGTGGAGCCGACGCACACTGAGGCCTACACGTAATTTGATGGAGCCTCCTCCCTCCAACGGCTCCGCTCCATCCGCAGACCTTCTTGGCAGTCGTGTCGCCGGCAGGCACGTCGCTGCATATGCTGTCTGCACACGTCGAGCGCCGTGTTTGACTGCAGTGTTGCATTCGCAGCACTATGTCATGCCTAGGGTCCAAGTTTGAATATTTTCCGGCATTGTTGGTACCGGGGATTAGCATAGACAGTGCCTAGGTTTAGGCAACCATAACTCCTCACTTCTATTTTTCTGGCTAATTCTGACCACAAGACTGCGTTCGCACAGTGCCTATTATGGTATAGTCCAGTTTTCAGGCAAAATGGATGAGGCCCAAGTTTGGGTTGTCGGCCGTCTGGCAAGGCTCACCGACAAAACCCTACCTCTGAGAAAAGAGGTATATTTTGTGATTGGCTTAGAATCTGAGTAGCAAGCTCTACAAAGCTAGGAGCAGCTAGAAGCTGTCCTAAAGCGCAAGTTGGGGCAGTGGCGTTGTTGATGTAGCGTGCGGGCTTTCAAGCTCGTTGCTTAGTCTGTTGCCCCCTCAGTCTGCCGCTCTAGAGTCTAAGTCTGAGTGCTCTGGTTTTGTAACAAAGGGATGCGCGCGCCAGTATTATCGCCAGAAAGCAGCTAAAAACTGGAAGTGACTGATTAAGAATCAAGAATGAGCAACAATGGGAGACCCCTCTATACTCTAGCTCCCCCCAGCTTTGTAGAGCTTGTTACTGTTGGTTTGTGTGGCTTCCACCCGTCACGACCGATACCGTTGGTTTACCGATATACCCACATTTGGTGTATATGGTTGACTCATTTGGTTTCATCAGGGGTGACGGGGCCCAGTGCGGCTAGCTGCCGGCGCCCCTATATAAGCCCGCTAGGGAGGGGCTCATTTGTAAGCTCTCCTTGTTCTTTTACATTTAGCGTTCCAGACCTAGCCAAATTCTTGCAGTCTTGCATCGCATTCACACACAGAGCTCATGTTCGTTTTTGCATGGGCCTGCATGCCCTAAAGTGTTTCCAATTTGGTATCAGAGTACAAGGGGGCGTGTGAGCAGTAGAAGTAGCAGCAGTGGGCGGAACGCGAAGAGAATGCGCCACGTGGCGCCATGCCGGTTGTAGCGTGAAGGAGCGTGAAACGACTGCACGTGAACGCCACAGGGGCGGTGAGCCGCGCACAGGACCATTAACGACTGCGACCAGCACTAGCATTCGCAGCAGCTGCACAGGTGCCAGCAGCAACAGTAGCATCAACCACGTTGCGGCGCAGCAGTAGCAGCAATAGTAGTAGCAGCAGCAGCAGCGCATCAGACGCTGCAACAGTGGCGTCAGCAACAGCAGCACATAGTAGTAGCAGCAGTAGCCAGTGCAACAGCGGCGACAGCAACAGCAGTGTGTAGTAGCAAGTAGCAGCGGTGGCAGCAGCAAGCAGTAGCCGTGGCAACAGCAAGCAGCATCAGCAGCTGCTGCGCAGTTTAGCAACAGCAGCAGCAGCAACGGAAGCAACGGTAGCAGCAGCGGCTGCACCATCAAGCAACAGCAGCAGCTGCTGCGCAGAGTAGGAGCAGCATCAACTATGGCGGAAGCAGCAGCAACAGCAGCAACCGCAGCAGGTGCACCCGCCGCTGCAGCTGCTGCTGTAGAAGGGCCTCGCAGCCCTTCTGTGAGCCCCCCCCCCTCGGAGGGGCCCCCTCGACCCCCATTCGGGGGCCTCTCCGAGGGGGCCCGTCGGCCCCTTTCACCCCCTCCCCTCCTTTCAAAGGGGCTCTCGGAGGGCCCCATCGAGCCCCTCCCAGGGCCCCTCAGAGGGGCCCATCGGCCCCCGTTGGCCGACCAACGGAGGGGCCGACGGCGGAGAGGGGCCGACCCCCCCCCCTCACACTCGCTCACTCGCTCTCTTGCTTGCTGAGCGAGCGAGCGAGCGAGCGTGCACAAGAGGGCGGGCCGGACAAGCCAGACACCTCCCCCCCTCCTTGTTTTCTACAATCGCCCACCTTAGTGGTAGTTGAGAAAAAGGGGGGGGCGAGTAACAAAAAATAAGAAAAGGGTTACGCTTGAAAGCGAGTGGGAAAAGAAAAAAAAAGGCGAGGGCTTAAGGCTAGCAGAGGGGAGAACTAGGAAAGAAAAGGGGGGTGGAGGGTGAGGGCAAAAGGAAAAAAAGAAACACAAAAGGGAGCATGAGGGCTAGAGAATACCGACAAAAAAAGGGAATCGTCCAACTACTACCGCCGTAGCAACAGTAGTTTCACCTTCGCAGCTTGCGTGCGTCGGCGGCAATCTCCACTTCAAGACTTGTCCTGGACCGACGTCTCCGTGGGGCTTGTGGATTCGTACACGCACTTCACTCTATAGGATCGACGGCGGATTCGAGTCTTACCATCTCCGTGGGCTGGGTCGTCTACTGCTTTGAGCAGCAGCCACACCTACAGCCGCCACCCCTTCTTGTCTTGGAGCAGTCTTCGCTCTATGAGTGGCAGCATCATTAGGGGCAATAGTTAGTCAGACTCTAGTCTCCGTGCGTGCTGTGGTAGTGCAGTTCGTACCGTCTGGTCACGTTTGCTGACTCTGACGCCGTGACCTCCAGGAGTGACAGTACCTACTGGCCTCATTCTCTCCCGTGGTTTGGTGTTTACCACCGGGAGTTGCTACCCTCGGAACCTATCCATCGTCCAACGCACAAGATGAGTGCGCGGACATCTGAGCAGGCGTCCTACGCGTTTGCTTGTTACTACTGTGGTGATGGACGCCATGTTGGCATCGCAGTTGGACGCGCCCTCCCGAATGGCATCCAACTTGGCTACAACCTCGTCTGAGCCTGCGTCCTCCACAGCATACGGATCTGCCGGCGTTGGTAGATCAACTAGATGGACTTCTGGTAAGCATATTCGCCGAGGTCCACGGCATGCGGTAGACGGTGCAACGGCTTTATGACCTCGTCGTCACTGAGCCTGCTTCTGCTACTCGTTTTCGACGGCCTCTTTGATCACATCTCCTGCATCCTCTCCTCCTTCCTCATCTCATGGTGTACCTTCACCTCCACCTGTCAGCCAGTCCCAGGCTGCCACCATCCTTTGGATCCTCCACTCTACTGCGACCACGACGCCATCTCGCGATGACATGTCTTCATGTAGTCATTCCAGTCGAGTGACCCCACGACGTCGGCGTCAGCGCCCCGCACGCCGTGCTCGCGCCGGTTTTGTTACATCCTCCACCTCCTCGGCCTCTGTTGTTGTACCTGTCGAGGGGGAGTGTGGTCACCACGCATTACGTGATGTGACTGTAGCGACAGGATCCACACTTGCACCAGACCGTGGTGCTCAGGCAGACTCAGATGATACTGTGACAGCACATGGCGTGGAGTCCGATCCCGACATGGCGTTCATGGTGGAGAATTCCGTGTCATCGAGCTCGACTTCGACATCCGAGCTGGATCCAGATCTTCCGTAGCAGCAGGTTACATCATGAGGAGCGCAGACACGGCGTCCTTGGGTGGTGCCACTCGCGACTTTGACCGGTGGCGGCCTCGCAGTGGCACAGGAGTATTGTCCGGATCGGGATGCCCCATATGGATCTTCGGGGGCGTTGGCGCACGAGATTTACACCAGTATGACAGCAGTTGCCGGGCATGAGCAGAGTCGGCCGGTTGGTCTTTTGGAGGTTGAGGCATTATTGAGAGCAGCAGTTTTGAGAGGTGTCATTGGGACACGTGCTGCAGCAGACTCAGCATGCTTCACCGTTTCATCTGCGCTACCTGAGGACCAGTTTCAGTGTGAGGAGTCACCCATGTTCCTTGAGTCTCCGGGTTCCCGTACACACGACGGAGCAGCGACATACATGACAGAGTCGGATGGTGGTCCTCACTCTATCATTGAGAAGATGACAACAACCAGCCATCGCTGCGAGACAGTGCATGAGCACTAGCTACGCTTGTTTGTCCCCTTGACGGGCATTGTCAAGCGGGAGTCCTGCACACCTGTGTCTACTGAGGCGGCAATCGAGGACACTAGAGCAGGTCCGTACACGCGGATGGAGTCACCTCATCAGCAGGAGCTCAGTTCTGCCCCCTCGTTTTCACTTGCTGGTAACCCCGCTGATCACATCGATGCTGAGAGTGGCCGTACCTGGATGGATGACATTTCCACATGCTCCACAGACTCTAACAACTCCTCCTTCTCCTTCTCTCTCGGCATGCGACCGCTCACTCCTCGCATGACAGACACGAGCTGTGATGTAGATGCGACACCTGCAGCTGCATCCGATGTTCCAACGTCTCAGCACATTACGAGCTTGGTTGACCCCCAGGAGGATACAGGAGCATCAGTTCCATCCTCTTCAGCAACAGAGATGGTGATGGTGCTGTACTCATGAGTTGTGCAGTTCGCATGTGCAGCATCCAGTGAGGCAGAGTATATCCTACACCAGGTCGACATGGGCCACCTTGACATGTTTGAGGCAGATTATGGTGATCTGCAGGAGAGTGTAGTCATGCTACAGCAAGAGATGATGACAGCGCGTGAGCGATTCTCAGAGGAGGGGAGCATCACTGCTATCGACACGAGCCTTCCGCCAAAAGCATCTTGCTCACCTATACTTGGGGAGGATCTTGTACAAGCTCCGAGTATGACGTCCGTTGGAGACACTGTCATAGGAGAGGTTAGCGTGTCTTCGACTTCTGCCATCCTCGCTCCTGTCGACCCCATCATCGCTCCTCCTTCTTCTACTACTGTCATCACGCACCTTCATCCACCCGACTCACCTGCCCCATTGTCATCTTCATCCTCGAGTGGTGATCTGGTACGTTGATCCAGCCCTCCTCCTCTGGCGGTACACCCTTGTGCCTGAAGGTGTGCTATCCTGTATCGGAGGCCAGCTCCGCCACTTCATCCACGCAAGGGTGCTGCTCGCCCATTCCCTTTCCTCCGGCGTACACATATGCATCTCGGTAGAGCGGAGACAAGAGAGACTGTGAGTTGGGACCTTTGGCAATCACGCGAGGACTGGTACACCCCAGGTGATGCAGCTGCGACGTGAGGAGTCATAGCCGGAGACACCACTTCGTCTTTGAGGGAGGGAGCCGACTTGCACGTGATAGGAGGAGCTATCTCTGTATGATGGATACACCACATGACTCTTTACCCAGGATCTATTCAGCTATGACATCAGCATCTCCATCGTGGAAATCGCTACGAGGTTCATCTGCCCAAGGGGAGTGGTGTGTGGACCTCGACATAACGCGACGTCATGGGAGATGCATGGCGAGGTCCATGCTCTGCTATGAGCATCTATAGCATCCGGCGTGTGGCTCATGCTACATGCCTTCAAAAAACGGGAAATGTTTTAGGGCATGCAGGCCCATGCAGAAACGAACATGAGCTCTGTGTGTGAGTGGGATGCAAGACGGCACGAATTTGGCTAAGTCTGGAACGCTGAATATAAAAGAACAAGGAGAAAGTACGAATGAGCCCCTAGCGGGCTTAAGTAGGGGCGTCGGCAGCTAGCCGCACCAGACCCCGTCACCCCCACTGAGCTCATAAGAGTCAGCGGGGAGAACACACTGCGTACACCACGACTACAATAACGGTGGTCTCCTCGAGGCACCGGAATAGCTCTCCGAGTACCGGGGTCTCGACCACCGAGAAAACAGGAGCACTGGCAGAAAATCTCAGAATCAACGTCTAGACATCACACAGGGCTTTCCGAACATCGGAAGCGCTGGTACAACCACCGGGTCTCCTCGTCGCACCAGTATAGTCCACCGGGTGCGCGGGTCTCAACCCACCGAGAAAACTCTCCTAGCTCCCGACAAGCCCACAGGGCTACCGGAACGCATCGACCGCGTCTCACCGGCGCTGTCGTACGTGCTGGAGAAGTCTCGGGACACTCCGAAGGCCTGTCGTGTTGTCACGCTCTCCTCCACCATATACCCCCAATTTGGGTATATGGGTAATCCATCAGCGTCTGTCGTGACGGGTGGAAGCCACACAACAACACTCCCCTTGGCTGACATGGCCGTCAACGCCAGGAGAAAGTGAGCCAAGGCACGAAACAACAGTGTATGACAAGCCACAATATGCATGAGTAAACTCTCTCTCTCTCTCTCTCTCTCTCTCTCTCACACACACACACACACACACACATCTGCTATCCATCTAGGGTCTCCCTGGACACTGGCACAACCCACCAAGTGTCTGGGTCTCGACCATGAGAGGAGTGATGCACACGCACACAAACCAGTGTAATGCACATCATACACATGTCAAACGACAAGATGGTCTCCTCGTGTCACTGGCGGTACCAGGGCCCGGGTCTCGACCGCTACGAGCAATCCAACACAATTGTATCATCATCCAAACACAAGATCATGGGAGGATCTCCTCGTAACACGGGTGCAATGCACCACGTGTCCGGGTCTCCACCAACAGCTCGCATGCACATGCCACACACAGTATAGCCACACACCAAGACAAGAATATCACATGGTCTCCTCGTAACACTGGCACAACGCACCAAGTGTCCGGGTCACGACCAACAGGGTGCTACCATCTACATGCAGCTTTGCAGGCATCTAGCATGAGCCACATGCGGGATGCTGTAGATGCTCACAGCAAAGCATGGACCTTGCCATGCATCTCCCATGACGTCGCGTGAGGTCGAGGTCCACACAACACTCCCCCTGGGCAGATGAACCTGGTACCAATGTCCTCGATGGAGATGCTGATATCGTAGCTGAACAGATCCTGGGCGATGAGTCATGTGGTGTATCCATCATGCAGAGATAGCTCTTCCTGTCACCTACGAGTCGACTCCCTCCCTCAAAGACGAAGTGGTGTCTCCGGCTACGACTCCTCACGTCGTAGCTGCATCACCTGGGGTGTACCAGTCCTCGCGTGAGTGCGAAGGGTCCCAACTCACAGTCTCTCTTGTCTCCGCTCTACCGTGATGTATCTGTGTACGCCGGAGGAAAGGGAATGGGCAAGCACCACGCGTGCGTGGATGAAGTGGCGGAGCTGGCCTGCGATACGCGATACACACCCTGAGGCACAAGGGTGTACTGCCAAAAGAGGAGGGCTGGAGCAACAAACCGGATCACCACTCGTGGATGAAGATGAAGATGGGGCAGGTGAGTCGGGTGGATGAAGGTGCGTGATGGCAGTCGTAGAAGGAGCTGCGATCATGGGGTCGACAGGAGCGAGGATGGCGGAAGCCGAAGGCACGCTCACCTCTCCTATGACAGTGTCTCCAATGGATGTCATACTCGGAGCTCGTACACGATCCTCCCCGAGTAAAGGTGAGCCAGATGCTGCTGGCGGAAGGTTCCTGTCGATAGAGGTGATTCTCCTCTCCTCAAAGAATCGCTCACGCGCTACCATCATCTCGCACTATAGCATGACTACACGCTCTTGCAGATCAGCATAATCTGCCTCAAACATGTTGAGGTGGCCCATGTCCACCTGGTGTAGTATAAACTCTGCCTCACTAGATGCTGCACGTGCAGCCTGCACAACTTGTGAGTACAACACCATCTGCATCTCTGCTTCTGAAGACGATGGAACTGGTGCTCCTGCATCCTCCTGGGGATCAACCAAGCTCGCAATGTGGTGAGATGCTGGAACATCGGATACGGCTATAGGTGTCGCATCCACATCACAGCTCGTGTCTGTCATGCGAGGAGTGAGCGGTCGCATGCGAAGAGAGAAGGAGAAGGAGGAGTCGTCAGAGTCCGTGGAGTATGTAGAAATGTCGTCTGTGCAGGTACGACCACTCTCAGCATCGATGTGATCAGCAGGGTTACCAACAGGTGAAAACGAGGGGGCAGAACTCAGCTCCTGCTGATGAGGTGACTCCATCCTCGTGTACGGATCTACTCCAGTGTCCTCGAGTGCCGCCGTAGTGGACACGGGTGTGCAGGACTCCGACTGGACAACGCCCGTCTAGGCGATGGACAAGCGTAGCTGGCACTCATGCACTGTCTTGCCGGGAAGGCTGGTCGTTGTCACCTGCTCGATGATAGAGTGAGGACCACCATGTGACTCCGTCATGTATGTCGCTGCTCCGTCATGTGTACGGGAACCCGGAGTCTCAGGGAACATGGGTGACTCCTCACACTTAAGCTGGTCCTCAGGTAGCGCAGATGACACGGTGAAGCCTGCTGAGTCTGCTGCACCACGTATCCCAATGACACCTCTCAGAACTGCTGCTCTTAGAAATGCCTCAACCTCCCAAAGACCAACCGGCCGACTCTGCTCATGCATAGCGATTGCTGTCGTACTGGTGTGAATCTCATGCGCCAACGCCCCTGAAGATCCATATGGGGCATCCCGATCCGCACAATACTCCTGTGCCACTGCCAGACCGCCACCGGTGGAAGTCACGAGTGGCACCGCACAAGCACGCAGCACATGCACTCCTCCTGATGCAACCTGCTGCTGCTGAACGTCCGGCTCCTGCCCCAGCGTAGATGTTGAACTCGATGACATACATGTCTCAAGCCTTGCAACCTCCGCCCCACTGGTGTGAGCCTGCTGCATACACTCTCCCAAAAGTCCGGTAAACGCATCCCGATCCATATGGGACTCCCGTGCCGCTGCTGGGCCTCCACCTGTCGGAGCCGCGAGTGGCACCGCCCAAGGATGCCGTGTCTGCCCTCCTCCTCATGTAACCTGCTACTACGGAAGATCTGGATCCAGTCCGGGCATGGAAGTCGAGCTC
Source organism: Penium margaritaceum (assembly GCA_023375785.1). Lineage (NCBI taxonomy): Eukaryota > Viridiplantae > Streptophyta > Zygnematophyceae > Desmidiales > Peniaceae > Penium > Penium margaritaceum. The sequence continues at coordinate 41,313 of SZWC01001655.1, forward strand.
GATGACACGGAAGTCTCCACCATGAACGCCATGTCAGGATCAGACTCCACGCCATGTGTTGTCACCGTATCATCTAAGTCTGCCTGAGCTGACGCTCGCGTAGCACAGTCCGGCGCGAGTGCAGATCGTGTCGCTACCGTCACATCACGAAATGCGCGATGACCACATTCCCCCTTGACAAGTACAGCAACGGAGGTTGAGGAGGTGGAGGATGTATCAAAACTGGCGCGAGCACGGCGTGTGGAGCGCTGACGCCGACGTCGCGGGGTCACTCGACTGGAACGACTGCATGAAGACATGTCATCGCGAGATGGCGTCGTGGTCGCAGCAGAGTGGAAGATCGAAAGGATGGTAGCAACCTGTGACTCTCTGGCAGGTGGAGATTAAGGTACACCATCGGATGAGGAAGGAGGAGAGGATGGAGGAGATGTGATCGAAGAGGTCGTCGACGAACGAGTAGCAGAAGCATGATCAGTGACGATGAAGTCACAAATTCGCTGCCCCGTTTGTCGCAGGCTGTAGATCTCACTGAACATGCTCGCCAGAGGTCCAGCTAGGGGATCTACTAATGCAGGCAGATCCGCATGCTGTGGAGGATGCATGCTCGGACGATGATGAAGCCAAGGTGGATGCCAGCCGCGAGGGCACGTCCAATAGCGACGCCAACCATGTCGTCCATAACCAGAGTAGTAACAGGCGAACGCGTAGGGCGCCTGCTCAGATGTCCGCGCACTCATCTCGTGCATTGGACGATGGATAGGTACCGAGGACACCTACTCCCAGTGGTCAACACCAAGCCACGGGAGAGAATGAGGCCAATAGGTAGTGTCACTCCTGGAGGTCACGGCGTCCGGGTCAGTAAATGTGACCAGACGGGACGAGCTGCACTACCACAGCACGCCCGGAGACTAGAGTCTAACTAACTGCGGCCACTAATGCTACTGCCACTTATAGAGCGAAGACTGCTCCAAGACGAGAAGGGGTGGCGGCTGTAGGTGTGGCTGCTGCTCCAAGGGGTAGACCACCCAACCCTCGGAGATGGAAAGACTCCAATCTGCCGTCAATCCTACGGAGTGAAGTGCGCGCATCAATCCTCAGGCCCCAGGAAGACGCCGGTACAGGACGCGTCTCGAAGTGGAGATCGCCGCCGACGCACAATCCGCTGTCGGCTGAGGAGGCGGAACTGCAAGCGCTGGCGCAGCCGCCGTACTATGAAGTCGTTGCAACTCCGTCTCATGCTGTTATTGCTGCTATGAAGGCTGATGCTGCTGCGGCGGTAGTAGTTGGACGTTTCCCTCTCTTTTTTGTCGTTATTCTCTAGTCCTCAGCCCCCCTTTTGTGTTTATTTTTTTTCTTTTGCCCTCACCCTCCATCCCTTTTTTTTCTAGTTCTCCCCTCTGCTCGCCTTAAGCCCTCGCCTTTTTTGTTTTTTTTTTCTTTCTTTTTCCACTTGCTTTCAAACGTACCCCTTTTGTTACTCGCCACCCTCCTTTTCTTGATTGCCCCTAAGGTGGTCGAACGGAGAAAATAAGGAGAGGGGGGAGGAGGGGGGTGTCCGGCTTGTCCGGCCCTCCCTCCCGTGCACGCTCGCTCGCTTGCTCTCTGAGCGAGCGAGTGAGCGAGTGGGTGTGGGGGGGGAGGAGGGAGCGAGGGGGGGGGGGGGGGG
>SZWC01001655.1:85196-104209 GCA_023375785.1 Penium margaritaceum
AAGCGACCCCGAGGGGAGACCTTGGACCCCTGCTGGTCCTCGGTGTACCAGACACAGGCCAAGGAACCCCAGACGCGAGCAAGCCTGAGGTCCGCACGGTGACCGAACCACAGCTCATACGGCGTGACGTGGTCCGGCAAGGGACCATGCGGGAGGCGGTTCCAGACCCACGTCATGTAGGCGAAGCCCTCGAAGGCGAAGGACTCCGGGAGACCGCACTCAGCGCGCATGGCGCGAACCGCGTCCTCCATGGTGCGGTTCCAGCGCTCGGACACACCGTTCTGCTGTGGCGTAGCAGGGGCCGAGAGCTGGTGACAGATACCAAGCTCGGCAAAGTGAGTGGTCAGCTCACCGAGATACTCACCGCCACGGTCAGAGCGGAAGGTGTGGAGGGAGTGACGAGACTGAGGCTCGGCCATCACGAGCCACAAGCCCACGGCTAGAGCGGCATCACTCTTGTGGCGGAGGCAGTAGACCCACTGCATGCGGGTGAAGTCATCCGTGAGGGTAAGAACATACCGACCACGGTCAGCGACAGACTCGACAGGGAGAGGTCCGAGGAGGTCCGAGTGGACAAGCTCCAGGGGACGCTGCGCGCGAGTGATGGAGGCAGGGTAGGTGCATCGATGCATCTTGCCCTGAGCGCAGAACACACAGTCGGTCTTGGGCGCCTTCTCGAAGGAAGCTGCGTCAAGACCGAGAGCGGGCTGTGTACGAATGAGCCTGGACACAGTGTCCGTGCTCACATGACACAGGCGCCGATGTAACAGGCGCTGGTGGTCAGGAGACAACACCCCCGTGACAAAGACGCGGGCAGATGAGCAAGGGGAAGAGTCAGGAGCAGAGCAGCGCACGATGCGATACAGGTCATCCACAACAGAGGCACGCAACACAACCGTGGAAGTGTCAAGTGCAGTGATCGTGGCATCATCAATGGAGTGGTGAACAGAGAGACCCATCCTCGTGCAGGCACGGACAGAGAGCAGGCTGAGCTCGAGATCAGGCACGAAAAGCACGTCAGAAAGATACACGGGACCAGACGGACCATCGAACCGTACGACCCCTGTCCCCTGAACAGGTAGTGATTGCCTAGAACCTGTCCGCACTGACTGAACAGACCCAACAGGACCAAGCACAACAAAGGCGGTACGGTCGTAGGTCATGTGGTGAGTGGCCCCTGAGTCAATGATCCAGTGGCCACTCGCCTCACGACCTGTGGTAGTCACGGTACAACGAGCAACGGAGCACGCTGCCTCTGCTGGACGCTCAGCAGGTGTGGCAGGACAGCGGGACAATGCACGACGATGCGACTCATCCAACCACTCTGTGCTGTCAGACTCATCCTCACCAGGCGACGTAGCCCCCCCACAAGTACGACCACGTGCCACAAACACAGATGGACAGTCAGTCTGTGGACCACTCGGCTGTGACAGCACACTCGCACCTCCCTGTGAGCGAAGTGCCAGCAGTCGACGTAGCTTCGCGATGGTCTGGTCCCTCGGGTCCGGCGTGGTACTCCCCCCGGATGGCGGAGGATCTGCCGCCGGTGCTGCCCCCGAGGTCGCTGCGGCACGGGCTGCTGCTCCAGTGCGGGTCCGCTCCTCGTGGGCTGCCTGAAGACCGCGGGTGATCCTCGCCCAGTCCAGTTCCTGCTGACACTCAGTGTAGCGATGAGGTCCGCCGCAGTTGTGGCAGCGGACCGCCCGTCCGGTGCCACTGGAAGGCTGTTGCGGTCCCCTCTTCTTCTTCCCCTTCACGGCTGCTGCAGTGGCTGTCGGAGTAGCAGGGGAGGAAGCAGGAGAGGCACAGGTGGAGCTGGTGGGGGTGAAGGTGGACGACGGTGTGGAAGGCGTAGAGGACGTCGCTCCCACTGCTGCTGCGGCCATGGCGCCCTGCCGATGCGCGCGGGCTGCCTCGTCAGCTGTCGCGACCTGGATGAAGTAGCGCTGCGCCCAGGGCAACAGCTGCAGGGTGTCGGACATGGACGCGAGGACGTCCTGGTCGAGGCGGGAGAAGGTGTCAGTGAGCTCGGGGCGCACTCCCAGCATGATGGTGTCCAGCGCCCAGAGCTGAGAGCCGCCTCCGGTGCTCAGACGAGCGTACAGGCGCATGGCCCGACGCCAATAATCAGCTGCTGACTCCGAGGATCCCTGATGAAGGGAGTGGAACTCGCGGAGGCGCGCTGACCGGGTCGCGTGAGTCTCTGCTGCAAAAAGGGTCAGCGCCAGCTCCCAGCCGCGGCGCGGGTCTGCGCCTGCTCCTGTCCCAGGCGCGCCCAGGAAGGGGCGGAAGTCTACCACTGTCTCCTGTGGAACTGCGTACAGCAGTCCACGCATGGCACGCGCTGCCGTCTGGGACTGGAGCGGATCAGCCGTCTGGTACTGGCTGTGGTAGTAGGGCCAGACTCCCTCTGAGTCTGCCCATACCTGAAACAGCACCTCCCAACAGTCAAACCCCGCCTTGCTGTCGTAGCGAGGCGGGGAAGTCTCGAAGTCCTTGGGTCGTCGCTCCGTGGGGAGCTGGACCTCTGGTGGTGCTAGGAGCGGGCGTGGGAAGGGCATGAAAGGCATCAACGCTTCTCCTCCAGCGGCACCCGAGACCTGACGCGGGTCGGTCTGCTGCTGCTGCTGCTGCTGTCCCCTCGGACTGGGCGCCGGTGTCTCAATGCGTAGGCTCCTCATCTGCTCCATCAGCCGGCGAAGCGCGTCCTCCCCAGTGGGAGGTGGCGCCTGATCCCACTCCTCGACCATGGACTCTCGTCTCTGCGCAGGGGCGGCAGTGGGGCCAGCAGACTCCTGGGCCGATGGGGTTGCCTCTCTCTCTCTCTCCTGGGCTGATGTCCTGGTGTCCCAGACAGAGAGACCAAGGCATCGCGGATCTGTCGCAGCGTAGCTGACTGCTCATCCTGGCACTGGCGGAGTGACGACTGCTCCACCAGCAGGAAGTCAATCGCCTTTGAGCGTGGGCTGCGGCCCCCGCTTGTGACGGTGTCCTCCAGCTCCTTGCCCTTGGAGCTGCTCGGCTCCATGCTGAGGCGGTGCGAAAGTCGTCCGAACGCAGAACCGTCAGCGTTTCTCGCCGATTTAGGACGGTGGCAAAAGTCGACCTTCTGACCAAAAAATCGGCTAAGTGCTGAAAATTTAAAAATTTGAATTTTCACCACTAAAAATTGAAGGTTGTCCAAATGAAGCGAAATTTGGACCACAGAGGCGTCTGAGGATGCTGAAGACAATGGTGAAAATTTCGTCTTCAAAAAGTGGGGAAAAGACCAAAACGACCTGATTTTGTGCTCAGGCCGAAAAAATGAAAAACTCAAATCAGTGATGTGGAACGGTGAATGCTGGAGGCTACAGAGCTCCAAATGAGGCAAGAAAGGGTGCGATGGAAAGCTTGAGATGTAAGCTTTCCAACGAGCCATAGCGCGTAACTTTTGGTGGGTATTTGAGTCCGGCACAGGCGGGTGAAGAGAGGATGGCGGCTGACGCGATTTGCGTCTGCGGCTCCTCCACGTCCGTGCGGCTTCCAGGAAGCTGCACGGCTGGAGTCAGCACCTACAAAAGGTACTGGTGCCTCTGGTGCCTGAGTGGCCACGGCCGCCGCTGCTGCTGTTGCTCGCTGATGGTGCTGTTGCTCGCCCGGTTTGCGGCTCCAAGTCGCCACACGGGCGGCCTCGGACCGGCTGCTGCTGCGCGCAAGGGCTCCAACGGCCTCAAGCCGTTGTGACACGCTGCAGCTGCAGCACGAACCTGCCGTTGCGGTTTCTGATGCATCAGGATGATGGCATATGCGTCGCTGCGTGCTCTTGTCGCTTCAAGCGACTCAGGGTGGTGATGGGTCCAACCAGGACCTGCTGCTGCTGCTGTGGGCTGTTGCCACTGCTGCTGCTCACTGCTGCTGCAGCTGCTGCGTCTCTGCTGCGCAGCACGACGAGAACTGGCTCGCCTGCTCTGATACCATGAGAAGATTCCAGGAAGATTCCTAGCCTTTCTGCTTGCTAGCCTGACAGCACGGGTCTGGCTGGTTGACACACAGGTCATGCAAGGGACAGCAAGGGTAGGGAGAGACACGTGCACTTGTATCTCAAGCTTCAACTGAAGTTAATGCAGAGAGAAATAACAAATGACAGGTCCACAACATAAATAGCCGCCGTGGCTCACGGCGGGTGGCACACACGGCGGTGCCTGTCAAACCTGAACCGGCCCAAAACCACTGTTTTGGCCATAATTCTGCGCACAAGCGTCCAAACGGAGCGACGTCTGATCCTACGGATGCACGACGAAAAGACAGACACAATGACTGGTCACACGCCTACGTCCGGGAACAGCCGGAGAGTGTAAGAAAACAAACATGTAAATCAGCCTGGCAGGGCTGTCCACCGAGAAAAACCTGAAGACCTCCAAACGTAGTCCGTGGGCTGTGGGAGCCCTCTGGTACACTGGGTAGGCTGCCAGGCTGCCTCCAGCGGGTGGAGCATCACCTCAGGGAACTCTGTCTCCAGCTGGGTCCGCCTCAAGGATCTGCACGAGCATGGACACGGCCGAGTGGTCACAACCAACTGTACAACTGTGTATGACTGACAACATCACAACACCATCACCTATCCATTATCATCAACCTTGTTAGGACGTGGGTCAAGGGAGTCGTAAGCCCCGTCCACGCGAGGACTATATGAAACTGCCAAATGTTAAGAATGCTGAAAGAAAAAACCCTTTAAATTAGTGGCCAATGGTACACTCATTACACTAACTCGTGGAAAACACACCTTGTGTTGGTTTGTCAATCAAACACGAAATTGACCTCTTGACTTCCTCCATTTACACACACCCCATTCCAGCAGATGACTGAGCAAAACTGAAGCTATGGAGCCATGCATCACTGGCGTCTCTGTCGGGTGCAAGATTGGTGGGCTCGATTATGCTTGGCTCTATCAGAGTGAATCTCTCGGTGCGCTCAACATTTAGTGATGAGCCATAGGATTGCTGAAAAATGAGAGATTACTTGAAGAGATGCATACGCTCGTGGTTGATGTGGATTGTGGTTCATGCACTCTACATGCTGTACTAGTCGTCTAGTTCTTGCCCGGGTTGCTGATCCTTCGGGGTCACACGCTCAGTCGCTCTGAGGTAAGAGAGACCACGGCGGCATTTTAGCCGACCGGTTCGATTCGACTCCGGGGTGGCGGCTAGGCCCCACATCGAGCTATTCGAGTGGGTGGCCCGGTCAACCTCGGCTAAGAGCTCGCTCGTCACTTACCCTCGTTACTTGTCTCTCGCAATCGATCCCAGTTTTTTTCCACCAACTGCTCATCCCACCCGTTGCCATGGTTGCTGTGTGTGTGGAGCTTGCATGGTGGCAAGTGCGTGTAGACTAGTTGCATCTACCTACTGGTATCAGAGCAGGAAGGATCGCCCTTCATTCTGTCGATCCATGGTTCCTTGTGGTGAGGCACACGCAACATCCACGGTTGCGCAAGGGCCTCCATGACTCGCATGTTGGCCTTTGCAGCAACTCGTCGCAACACAGAGCGGCTGTCTCACAGCTCCGCTGAACTACACTCTTCGGCACCGCAAGTTCTTCACTTCGTAGTCCCGAAGCTTCACGTGCCACGGCACTCTTGCCTCGGCCTGCCGTACCCAAGCAGCTCCGTAGCCTCGCAGATCCATGGTCCCGCTACTCTGTATCATTGTGACGCCGACTCCCTCTTGACCCGGCTGTCCGCACCACAGCGGCACCATTGCACAGCAGACCCGCATCTTTGCGGCTCTGTAGCACTGCGGCTCTGCACCATTGCTGCAGTGAGGCACTCTGACCACCACTAACTGTTTCTCAGTGTAACCTAGCAGAAGAAGCAGCAGCTGCTGATGCCGCTTCAGCTACCACCCTGGCTTTGCCACCGAACACGGAGCGTGCTCCTACCTCTCCAAGGGGCTTGTGTGAGCGTACACGCCTCGACGAACTAATTGACCACCACGAGGAAGAGGTATACCGTGCCAGGTTTGAAGCGTGGTTCCGCCTTCGCCGCCGCCACGACAGTCCAAGTTACCATCCTGGCGAGGATTACGACCCCGCAGACGACGACGCGCGCGAGGACGCTGCTTTGTACACAGCCTAGTGTCATTCCGCCTCCAACGACTCAACGACCGTGCAAAACTCGCCCACAACGGGACCACCACACGAGCAACGTCTTCCCTAATCTCCGGTGAGATCTCCTGTTGCCCGTAGAACGCGTCAACAGAGTCAGGGTGCTGCTCAAGGTGCGACAGCGTTAGTTGCACCAGCAGCCACAACAAGGCAAGCCAAGGCAACCTTGCATTTCACTCCGTCTCTCGCTGCATCTCAGGCTACTGCTGCACCTCTCGGATCTCCTGATATCCTCACTTCCCTGGAAGCATCACTTGTCTCCAATGATGCAGTTTCTTCCACATTTGCTTCTGCAACACGTGCTATGTGTGTACCTACAAGCACTGCTGCCGACAAGGCTATCGAAGCCCACACTGCTGCAGCCATCGACTAGGGTTCTCTTACAGCCTCTGCAGTTAACATAGCCATGCAAGTCGTAGCAGCAGCTAACTCGGTCGCAGCAGCAGTGACCTCAGCCAATACTACTCTCTCCAGTGCTTTCGTCTCCATCCAGACTTCCACCTCACAGGTCTCCTCTGCAGTCACGTCTTCATCGTTGAGCCACCATGTCCGCACCCTGATCACACCTGTAGCTTCCGTATCCACTCTCACAAGCGTTGCCCTTGCTGGAGTCGCCTACCTCATCGTCACCACCTCCTTGGGAATCTTTCTCTCTTCCTCCTTGTCCTTCTCCTGTGTCCGTGAACTCATGTTCCACTCTCTCCTTGTAGCTTCATCCTGTCCGACATCGCCCTCTCTTATTTCCCACGCCCACTGGGGTAAGGGAAACACTGCCAAAACTTCTGTTGGATAACTCATACTCACCATGCCAGTCGACGATAATCAGTATGTTGCTCTACAGGAAGAGCTGCGCAAAGAGTGTCCTACTCTTCAAGAGACCCTCACTGCCCAGCGCGTCGCAGAGGAAAAGCTGCACACAGAAGATGGTGATCAGGAGACATTTGCCGATCACATTGCCGATCTTGTTCTCGCTTGCAGCCCGCATTGCGCTCCACAAGTGTTGCTTACATTGGTGCTGCATTCTCCACCTATCCCGCTTCCGCATCCAACACTGCTGGCTCTTTTACTTCCAACTCCCTTACTGTTGCTGCAGCGACAGGCGCTGCTTCAGCCAAAGCCCTTGCACAGCCCGCACAGCGCAAGCCTGACTTTGACTTAGCACCACCGCATTTCACCACTAACTTCCCCTTCGCTTCGTGGGAGGTCCGTTTCAGTGCTTGGGCACAATGTGAGCTAATTTTGAAGTAGTATCATGTGCCCAACCCCTTTGCTAACCCTCCTTTTGTGCCAACTGAATCTGAGTCCGTGCGTGCTGTCCGTGCTCTTATTCGCGCTGGACCCAATGATCTCACTAATGAGATAGGGTCTTACAATGCTGACATTGCTCGCCGCATGCCTACTGACCCTTTTGGTGCCTATGCTCATTAAGCGCCGCACAACTGTTATTGAACACGCAGCACAAAGTGTCCTCACAGTGCAGTTCAACACGCTCTCTATGCGTGCAGACGAGACTGCGGATGCCTATTGGGCCCACAACCTTCGTCTTCTGAAAGACCGTGGCAAAGCAACTCCTCGCCAACTTTCTGTTGTCCTCTCCATTGTCAACGGCCTCATCCCTGAGCTATCTGACATCTTCAGGGAGGTGAAGGCCTCTGAACTCGAACGACTTGCTACTGAGCAAATGCCTGTTGACTCTCCCCCAAGCATTGGTGCTCTCTCGGAATTCACCTCACAACGCCTCACTGTCTCGTGGAGCGCTCTCGAGAACAAACGAATCCACCGTGCAGCATTTTGTAGCTGCCACCACCGCACTACCCTCTACATCATCATCCTCTCCTTCCTCCCCTTCACCCTCGGCCTCTTCCATTTCTCTCCTTAACCAAGGTGGAGGGGTGGTGGCCGTGGCCGTGGCAAGGGCAAGGGGGCCGGTGGCTCTGGCATTGGCGGCCAAGGCGGTCGTGGCAAGGGCAAAGGCACTGGCAACACCTTTTTAGCCTTCTCCACCTCTTTAGCCTTCTCTACTCCCAGCACTGTTACGTGCTGGAATTGTGGCTCTGTCGGCCATTGTGCGTCCAAGTGTCCGTCACCACCAAACAACGAGTGCCTCACCTCCGCCATGCGTGCCCACTGGGCACGCTCCTCCAATGGGTCCGGGAGCGCCGCTCGTGCGACCGCCCCTCCTACCTCCTCTGGTCAGGGCACACCTGTCGCCACCGAAGCCGCTGTCTACAGCACCGCTGCTGCTCCACCCCTAGTTCCTTACCCATGGGGCTGGCCCCCGGGGTATGGCGGGCGATTCTTCTATGGCCCACTGTTTGGCACCTACTCTCCTCCCAGCTGGGCGTCTCCGTCCTACCTGCTCCTTCGCCCGACCTCCGGGGTTGTCATCACTCCTGATCCGCCCAAGGATGAGCGTCAGTTTGACGCTGCGCTGTCCCACGCCGTTCACCAGCGCCACCTTCGTGATCAGGGAGGTGAGAGTGTAAACTATGGGTAAGAGCCTCTTGCATGTGTTGTTGATGGGGCGTTGTGTGGCTCTACGTCTGGTCACGTTCTTGGTTGTCCTCCCGCCGATGTTTCATGGATCGAAGAGTGGCAGTCAGTGCGCCTGCCTCGCTGTCTTGCTGCCTCTGGTCAGCGTTTCTCTTTGCACGCCGCCTTTGCCGCAGTCATTCGTGACCCCTCCACTGTTTGTGCGTCGGGTGGCTTCTGGATTCTTGACTTAGGTGCCACCCACCACAGGACCTCGTCACGCATGTCCTTTTTTCTTGTTGGGTCCTGTTGGCTATGTTCGCTTTGTTCGCACTGGCTCTAGCCAATTGCTCCGGGTCCAAGGGGTTGGTGTTGTGCGCTTTGTTGGCCCTGGGGGGAACTGCTTTTGCCAGACGTCCTGTACGTCCCATCGCTAGAGCTGAGTCTCCTCTTTGTTACGACGCTCAACGACCAGGACATGGACTTCTCGTCGAGTTGCAACATTGCATCTGTCTCACATTGCACGTCTGGTCGCATTATCTTGCGAGGCACTCGCTATGACCGCCTTTTTTGTGTCCCCACATTCGTGCCCTCTCCCGCCACCACTGCACATGTGCATGTCCCCTCCCTCATGACTCTCTTAGGAGGGTCGGCCGTTACGTACTTTGTCTCAAAGATGACTTTTCTCGCATGCGTTGGATCTTTGCACTCAAACGCAAAAAGTGGCGTTTGCTCCACTCTTCAGTCCTAGCTTCCCCAGGCTGAAGTCGCCTGTGGTCGACGTCTTCGCGTCTTTCATTGCGATCGTGGGGGTGGATTCATTGGTCCCACCTCTTGTTTTCTCTCCTCTCGTGCTGTGACCGTCGAAACCACCGCTCCCTACACACCTCAACAAAACGATGTGTTTGAGCGTTGGAACCGAACACTTACGGACGGCATGCGTACTCTTCTCAGTGCCTCCGACCTTCCTCCATTGTTCTCCTTCAAAGCCATGTCCTACATGACGTGGGTCTAGAACTGTGTTCCGCACGGTCCCCTCCTACGTCACGCTGGTTTGGCCGTCACGGCGGCCAAACCAGCGTCCGTTTGAGCGATGGTTTGGCTGTCGTGCGGACCTGCACCTGGCTCGAGTCTGGGGCTGCGTTGTTGGCGTCTGGGTCCCAGAGGATCTTCGTGACGGCAAACTCAGTCCGTGTGCTCCCTTGTGCACTTCTCTCGGGATCTCAGCCATGTCCAGAGCCTTGCGCTTCAGGGACCCTGATCGCGCCCGTGTTGTCGAGTCTCGTGACGCCCTCTTCTTTGAGGATGTCTTTCCTCGCGATCCGTCTCGCGTCACTCCACCCTCCTCTCTGTCCTCACTTCGTCGGCTTGGAGGGGATAGGTCTCCTCCAGCCTCCGGTCTCGCGGGGGATCCCCCTCTTGACTCGGCTCCTTCCTCTCCCAAATCTCCTTCTCATGCACCACGTACCCAACCCTGACACACTCCTCAGCACCCCGACTCATCCACTCCTGCCACAAAATCTTCCTCTTCTTCATTCACTGAGTATGTGTTAGACCCTCCCAGCGATCAACCATTGTCTGCTAACACAGTGGCACAGTCACCCCCACGCGCTATCATTGAGTCTCCCACTCATCCTGCTCTACAGCGGACTGGTGTCCCTGATGAGACTGTCACTCCGCCAGTCACGGATGCGTCTCTAGTTGTATCTGAGCCCTACACTCGTGGAGGACAACTTCGTCCACTTCCACAGCGCTCTGTCACACAGTCATCTCAGCGCCGTACCCGCTCTAGTGTAACCCCTTGCGGCAACAGGCTCCACTGGCAGAGCCACTGGCCTTGATGCAAGTAAGCGTCAAGGCCTTGCTGTAAGCGTGGTCCACCCTAACTCAGTACTGGGTTATGCACTTGTTGCTCATGAGTTCCACAGTGCTTAAGCTGCCTCAGTTGCTGGCTATGTCGCCACGTGCTTTGCGGCCTTCCATTGCTTCCTGCAGAGCCTGCCACGGTACACGAGGCAAGAGAGGCAGCTGATGCTCACCTCTGGGAAAAGGCTATGCATGAGGAGCTCACAGCCTTGACCAAGCATGAGGTCTTCGAACTTGTTGATCTCCCAGCAAGTCGCAAGGCAATTTTAGCCCGTTGGGTACTTCGACGCAAGCTGAAGTCTGATGGCACGAATGACAGGTACAATGCACGACTCACCGCCAAGGGATTCTCCCAAGTTCCTTTAATGAGACGTTTTCCCCTGTGGGACGTTACACTACCGCTCAAGCCCTTTTGAGCCTTGTCGCCCAGCATGAAAGGGAATTGGAGCAGATGGACGTCAACAATCAATTCTTGCACGGACGCCTTAATGAGGAGATATACATGGTGCAGCCCCCAGGCTTCACAGATGACACGAACAAGGTCTGGCGGTTGCGTAAAGCCCTCTACAGGCTCAAGCAATCACCTCGCTGCTGGAACTTGGAGATCTCGGCCACCCTTGAGAAGGGTGGCTACCGTTGTAGCACTGTCAACCCTGCGCTCTTTGTGAGTGCACCCTCGCAGCCCCTCGTGGTCGTCTTGGTCTACGTGGATGATCTCCTCATTGCGTCACCTAGCTCCACCACTGTGTATTCAGTCAAAACCCTGTTGCAATCCACATACAAGATGAAGGACTTGGGTCCAGCTCTGGAGTTTCTGGGCATGGAGCTTCAGCGTGACCGCCAGAGCCAGACACTACACATACACCACGCCGCCTACATTCGCAGCCTCGGGGAGCTCTTCTCCTCCATGCTCGCTGACACTCCCACTGCGGTGACACCTATGACGCCAGCCAGGCACTACCTGCAAAAATGGCTCGACGTGACTCAGCTAGAGGTGACTGTCAAGGTCACTGATTACCTCAGTGTGATCGGATCTCTGATGTATCTTGCCACCACCACCCGAGGGGACGTGGTCTTCGCGGTCAACTTCCTTGCCCTATTCTCCCAACAGCCCCGTCAGAGGCATCTCGAGGCTGCACTGCCTGTCGTTTGCTCCTCACTATCCACTGTGCGTGTAGGACTGTGTTACAGGTCACAACCCCCAGTGGTAGTAGATGGATACACTGACATGATGCAGACGCACGTAGCCATACCGACTATATATTTCTTGTGGGTGGGACTGCTCTCTCATGGAAAAGCGGTAAGCAGAGTTGTGTTGCGCGCAGCTCCAGTGAGGTTGAGTGTGTCGCCCTTGGCACAGGTACGTGTGAGAGTGTCTGGCTTTCTTGCTTGCTTCAGCAGCTTCGCGTGCCCATCCGGTGCATCACATTGCGCTGCGACAATCAATGCACCAAGGCGATTGCTGAACATGATGGCATGCATAATTCATGCACAAAGCACATCAACATTGAGCATCACTTTGTACGCGAGCGAATTCCCGTAGGAGATTTCCAGGTCATCTCGGTCGACACGCGTCAGCGGCGTGCAGACTTTCTTAGCAAAGCTCTCAGCAGTGGGATGTTCAAGGCAGCTGTGCATGCAGTTGGCTTGTTGCGTGCACGTGATGCTCCTGGCTGAAATGACACTCTCTTGTCCATCCCTCGTACTATGCTCCTTTGTGTGGAGTGTGAGCTGTTCGTCTGTGGGTCATGGGGGAGTGTTGGTTTGTCTATCAAACATGCAAGTGACCTCTTGACTCCTTCCATTTACACACACACCATTCCTGCAGGAGACTGGGAAGAACTGAAGCTATGGAGTCATGCATCATTGGCGTCTCTGTCGTGTGCAAGATTGGTGGGCTCGATCATGCTCGGCTCTGTCAGAGAGAATCTCTCTCTGCTCTCAACATTTAGTGATGAGCCATAGGATGACCGAAAAATGAGAGATGACTTGAAGAGATGCATCCTCCACATACGCTCGTGGTCGATGTGGATTCCGGTTCATGTACTCTGCATGCTGTGTTAGTCGTCTAGTTCTTGCCTGGGTTGCTGATCCTTTGGGGCCACACGCTCAGTCGCTCTGAGGTGTGAGAGACCACGGCAGCATTTTAGCCGACCGGTTCGGTTCGACCCCGGGGTGGCCGCTGGCCCCACTTCGAGCTGTTTGAGTGGTTGGCTCGGTCAACCGTGGCTAAGAGCTCGCTCGTCACTTACCCTTGTTAGTTGTCTCTCGCATTCGATCCAAGTGTTTTTCCACCAACTTCTTGCCCCACCCGTTGCCATGGCTGCAGTGTGTGTTGAGCTTGCATGGTGGCAAGTGCGTGTAGACTAGTTGCCTCTACCTACACCTTGCTCACCATCCCAGCCTTTCCTCGTCCATTTGTAGTACCTTTGGGAATTAGAGGGACTCATACACACCCAAAACAAAGACCTCATATCCCCATAAAAACATTTAATATTGTATTCAATGCTTCAATCACTTGGGAAACATTGGTGTTATCTCTTTGTGCTTGATGACTCTCGATGTACATGCCTTGCATGGAAGGACGGTTGTGATTGTACTATGCAAAAACTGATATGGTCAAGTCTTCCATTATCAAGGCAAGTGGTGAGTATGTGGAGCATGATGTGATTTTTGTTCACATAGAGAAGACATGGGGCAATGAATAATTTGTGAGACCTAATGGAAAGTCCTCTCCACTACTTCTCGGCCAAAACGCACATCACATACCTCACGAGCAAGTAGTTGATGTATGGACTTGCTTCTTCTCTCAGTCTCAAGTTGATGCCCCTGCTAAGTGATTTTTTTTCTCTCTTTGCCAAACAGATGTAAGAAGAACAAACCACTCCTCAAATCATCATATCCTCCTTTAAGACCATACTTCCTCTTAAATGTCAAGTCACATCTATGTACCTGAGTGCATGGAGATGGTTGTGTTGTTGTGTGTGCCGTACACGGCTTACGGAGACCCCTCGGCTCATGACCATTCACGTGCAGATCCCTGAGACTGGCGACGGTGGCAGAAGACCGGTGGCCGGCAGCGACGGACACCCACAAGACTCTCGTATTTCTTAGATTCATGCCGTGGTACAGCACATAGGCGTGCAACCTATCATGATGTAGATCTTGTCGATGCGGCCGTTCTGGTTCAAACGACTCGTCGTTCTGACGTGTGTACAGGGAGTTGTGGCCAAAACTGTGTTTTTGCCACTGTTTTGTCCTGCTAAAAAATAACGCCCTTGTGCGCCGTGCGTGTGTGTGCATCCAGTAGAGCCGTGGCACTATTTAGGCTGCTCAGGCTTCATTTTTCATCTCTCTCTGCACAATTCAACATTTTTCACCTCCTGACACTTGAACTTGTGTCCCTAGCCAACCCCTCGCTGCTCTCACCTCCACCTGTGTGTCCTAGTGAGTTAGCCGGCCGGCTTGTACTGCCGCGCTAGCGACAGCAGTGCTAGGAAGTTGTCTTTCATGGTATCAGAGCGGCGAGCCAGTGCTCGCATAGCTGCGGAGTAGAGACGCAGCAATCGCAGTAGCTGTGAGCAACAGCAGCCGATGCCTTGAGTAGCAAAAGCAGCAGTGCCCACTGCCTCGACGGGAGGTCCTGGGAGGGCCCACCACCACTTCGACCATTTTTTTAAGAACTCCACAGCCATTCTGCGGTCGTTCCGCGATAGCAGCAGCCGCTCCGCGCAAAATCCGCGGTGCTCCGCGGCGACGAGACCTCCGCGGCAAATGCGGCAACTGCACGGCCGAAGCGGAACGCACCTACAGTGCTACGGTGGCACGCGACATTCCAAGTACGTCACCTCACGGTGACGGTGCCGCGGCAGATCCGCGGTGTTCTACGGATCCGCGTCATTCTGCCGCCGCAGCCCCTTGGCGGTTCCGGAATACGCCGGCGCTGCTCGCCGGTGCTCCGCGGTCGCAAGTCCGCGATAGTTCAGCGGCGATTCCGCGGTGGCCAGACGCGGCCGCTCCGCGGTGGTTGCGGAACGCACCTACGGTGGTACCCCGGTAGTTCACGGCACCCCACCGTGTTCCGCATCGGCGCGACCGCGGCAACTGCTCCGCTGCAATTCCGCGATGTTCCGCGGCGGCGTTCCGTGGAAGTGTTCTGTGGACAGTTTTCCGCGGAGGTGTTCCGCGGTAGCATTCCGCGGTGGTATTCAACGGCAGCGTTTTGCGGCAGTAACAAAAAAAAGAGAAAGAGAAAGGGAGCAACCGGTCGTCATGCCGAAGCAAACCCCCGCCAGCGCCACCACCGACGCAGCTACCGATGGCAGCTTCATCAGCGGCCAACGCCGGGCACCGCCATCATCACCACAGCCGCAGCTGCATCAGCAGCAGCAGTAGTAGCAGCAGCAGCCTCTACAGCAACAACAGCAGCAGCAACAGCAGTAGCAACAGCAGCAGCCGCCACTACAACAACAGCATCAGCGGCCGCCGAGCCCAATGACATTGGCGCTCCAAATGCGTACCTTGGCTGACCTACAGGCGGAGAGTCGCAATACTCTAACGAAGCAAGTCGCTGACCTGCAGGGTGTTGATCAGAGGCCTACTGCCTCAGTAATAGCAGGCCCAACAGCAATAGCAGCACCCGTCAACAGACCCGAGCGAGGATCACCTCGCTCCCGTCAGCAATGCAGATGAGGTTGCGGAGATCCTTTCTAACTCTGGCGAGGAGGGTGAGGAGGAGCTACTGCGAGCACGCCTCATCCGCTTTGAGGCACACCGTAAAGAGCGTGAGGCCAGTGCCACCCTCCAGGGCATGAGCTCCAGCGCCGACATCGGCCTGAGCTCATCTCGCCGCCCTCTGAGCCTTGAGGAGCTTGCTCGGCGAGCCCACCTGGGCAAGGGGGTTGCCTCCTCTATGCCCAGTCCCGCGGTGGCTTCAGCCGTTGCTCTACCGGCGGTCAAGCCACCCAAGTGGTTTGAGTCGGACCCTCCCATCTTCCGAACTGAGAATGACGACAAGTCTTGGGAGCCGCGTTTTCGCATATGGGCCATGAGTGAGGGAGTACTCACCTACTACCCCACCCCCTACCAGGCGTCTGACCCTGCCCAGACGCAGATGGCGGTCCGCTCCGCCTCCGGTCTGATGAAGGCCGCCCCAGACTTCACTTAGGACTTCAGTCGGTTCCTTGGCGATCCGCTGACCGGCTCAGGAGCTAACCCTCGCGAGGCATGGGCGATCCAGCTGTAAGAGGAGCTGGGAGACGATGCCCTTGCACAGTACTCCGCACTCCATATCATCCTCTATGGCATTCACCCCGACTACGCGCGTGTCTTTAGCAACTTCGACCAGGCTCTGCTTCGCGACATGGCGAGCGACGAGACCCTGCTACGCTTGGCCACCATTCACTTCCTGGAGGTCGCCGGCATGGACGCCGCGAACCGCGGTCGTCGTAGCACCGCTTCAGCTGTAGTTGCCGCCGCATCCCCCTCCCCGCCGTCTACAGCTACAGCAGCCCCAGCTCAGGGAATGAAGGGCCGCAAATCGTCAGGTGGTGGTTCCAGTGGCGGGACCAGCAGCGGCACCAGCACCAGCAATGTCAGCTGTAACAGCAGCAGCAGCGGCGGCGGCAGTAGGAGCAGTAGTGGCACCAGCGGATCCGGTAGCACAACGGCCGCCGGCTCGTGTGCTTCAACTGCGGAGCTGACCATCGCTATCCCGACTGCACTCGTCTGACAGGCTGCCCGTTGGATTGGGCCAAGGTCACCCGTGGGTTGCAGCAGCCGCACGAGGCGCATATGCGCCAGACGTCCGGTGCGACTGCCCGCTCGGCCGCCACTACCGCAAGCGTCCTAGAGGAGTCCGCCGCCACAGCAGGCTCCTCAGCGGATCCCCGCGACCAGGCACTCGCCGAACGCGACAGAACGATCGCCGAGCTACACCTGTTTCTCGCCCTGCGCTCATCTCAGGGAGGTGCGAGTGAGTTGACTGAGTCGAGAGGTCATACTGCCTGTGACCCGTCAGTATCGTTGCGTGATGATGCCTGTGGTGGTCCCCATGCCCAGCCGTGTGTGCGTGAAGGACCTGACGATGTGTCTTGGTTGAATGCGGCTCATGTGCGCTCTGCTGGCTGCCTTGTTGTGTCCCCCACTGAGCGTCCTACCGCCACGCCTTGTTCCATCACTGAGTGCCACGTTGTCCCTTGTACGCTTGTCACCGACGCCACCTGGGTCGTTGAATGTGGTGCCACCCACCACATGACGTGTTGCCGTGACGCCTTTGTGGTCCTGCATCCTGTTGGCACTGTTCGCTCTCTTCGAACTGCAGCTGGCCATGAGGTCCCTGTCCAGAGTATTGGGGTTGTGCAGTTCATTGGGCCCCACTGGTCCCGTATACATCTCCGACGTCCTCTTTGTCCCTGATCTGGAACTCAGTTTGCTTTCTATCCGTGCTTGCACTAAGATGGGCCTGGGTGTCACGCACACAGCTGTCGATGCTCGCATCTTTGTGCGTGACACCAAGGAGACCGTCCTCAGTGGGACGGTCGTCGATGATCTGTATCACATTTGTGGGTCCTCTGCGAGTGTACCCCCTTTGCCTCCGTCTCCCAATGCTCGTGTTTTCGTTGCTAGTGCTCTGTCCCCCGAGCATCACCGCCTCCTGCATCGACGCCTCTGTGATGTGCATCTGGGGGTTGTCAACAGGCTGGTCCGCACTCAGCCGGCTCTTGGTCTTCATGCGGCATCCTTCGAGGCGTCGCCCACATCCGATTGCCTGGCCTGTGCTGAAGGCAAAATGCACCGGTCCACCTATCCCGCGTCCGTCTCCAGGGCTCGTCGGCCCTTGGAGCTTGTCCACTCCGACCTCATGGGTCCGCTCCCTGTCGAGTTTCAGAAGGAACGCGGTCGCTACTTCCTGACGTTGACTGATGACTTCACGCGTATGCGCTAGGTCTACAGTCTGCGTCAGAAGAGCAAAGCCGCCATTGCACTCCGCATTTGGCTGGTCATGGCCGAGTGCCAGTCTTCCCACCGCCTTCAGACTTTTCGCTTGGACCGCGGCGGCGAGTACCTCGGTGACATGGCCCGCTCCTCCACCGAGCTTGGTGTCTTCCAAAACCTCTCCGCTCCCGCCACCCCTAGCAGAATGGTGTCTCAGAGCGCTGGAACCGCACCATCGAGGATGCGGTCCGCGCCATGCGCGCCGACAGCGCCATGCCTGAGACCTTTGCCTTCGAGGGCATGGCGTACATGACCTGCGTCTGGAACCGCATTCCCCACGGCCCCCTCCCCGGTCATCGCACGCCCTACGAACTGTGGTATGGGAGTCATGCGGATCTGCGCCTGGCTCGTGTCTGGGGCTCCCTTGCCTGCGTCTGGTTCACACCGGAGCAGCAAGAGAGCAAGCTCTCTCCGCGGGGCCGCATTTGCACCTTCGTTGGCGTTGCCCCGCGGTCCAAGGCCTGGCGGTACTGGGACCCTGAGCGACGTCGCATCGTGGAGTCCCATGACGCTCTCTTCTTCGAACATCTCACCTTCCGCGACCTTGCCTGCATCCACGCTCTGCGTGCTACGCATGCCCCGGGGTGTGCCGAACCCCGTAGTGTGGGGGAGGCTCCTCGCACAGTTTGCACAGTACCCCCGTCCAGTACGGTCACTCCGTCGCCGACACCCCAGGGGCTGTCCCCAGAGGCTGTGCCCACCGGCACCCCGCGCCCCGCCCCATCTGCGGCTTACTCCTCTGCCCCCGACACTACACTGTCGCCCGTGTCCCAGTCTGCGTCCGAGTCTGTCTCCGCGTTTGAGGCTCTGCCGGATCCTGCGCCTGTCTCCGCATCTGAGGCTCTACCGGATCCTGCGCATGCTTCCGCGTCTGAGGCCCTGCTGGATCATGTGTTCGCGTTTGTGTCTGACTCTGAGCCGTCTCTGCCTCCGACCGCTGACATGTCTACGTGTAACGGGCCGTGTCTCCAGCTCCTGCTCTGAAGTCGTCGTCGGAGTTCGCAGAATGGCGTTCTCAGTCCGCGTCAGGGGTTTACCCCCTTCGCGAGACTGAGGGGCAATCGTCATCAACGACCCAGAGCAGGGAGACTCGAATATTTCGAGTCTCCGGAGGCCCATTTCCGGTTTTAGCCAAACCCCTGGTTTTGGGACCCAAACCGGGGGTTTTTACCTCGAACTCGTGTGTTCGCACGAGTTATTCCGATTATATTCTGTCGAAGTTCGTCGCAAACGAACTTCGACTTACGTTTTTGTCGTCCTGGCGCGAAATCGTCGCGTGCGAGGCACGCTGGCGATTTCGCGCCAGTAGTTTTTAACCTCACCCTCGCTCCCCCTATCCCTCGTCCTCTCTTGCTCGTTTTGCAAGGAGGGCGAGGGGGGACGAGGGCACGAGGCCACGAGGCCTCGCCCTCGAGGCCCTCGTGGCCTCTTGGCCGCCGATCGAGCCACCAGCTCGATCGGCGGCCGATGGCTCGCCGGCGGGTGGCCGGCCGGCCACTTGACCGGCCGCCGGCCACCCAGCCGGTCGGCCGCCGGCC